>PVKA01044787.1:0-15952 GCA_004027165.1 Ctenomys sociabilis | reverse complement strand
TGTGACCATGTTCATTATAATCTCAAAGGAGAAAAAAAACCTTGTAAAAAAAGCAAAAACAACAACAAAAAAAACAATCTTATTCCGAGCATTCCAGTAACTTTTTTTGTGTATGTACTTAGCTGTACTATAAGTAGTTGGTTTGTATGAGATGGTTAAAAAGGCCAAAGATAAAAGGTTTCTTTTTTTCCTTTTTTTTGTCTATGAAGTTGCTGTTTATTTTTTTTTTTTGGCCTGTTTGATGTATGTGTGAAACAATGTTGTCCAACAATAAACCGGAATTTTATTTAAAAAATAAATAAATAAATAAATAAATAAATAAATTATATGACGCTTTATGCCCTCTGAGCAAATGGGGTGCCTTTATGTAAAAATGTTTTAGAGAAATTCATGAACATAAGTAACATTTGCCATCTGAGGACACACGCAGGAGAGCACTGCGAAGGAGAGACGCCTGAAGCCCTGTGTTACGGTTTGTGTCTAGTTGTCCCCTGAAAGCCTCCTGTAGTCATGGGGTGGGGACTTCTAGAGTTTGTGATTAACTCATGATCCACTGGGATTATGTGTGATCCAAGGCTGGGATTATAGGTCTTAGTACTGCTGGGATTATGGGTGTGGGTACTTCCCCCAGCCTGGGGGAGAAAGCCTGAATGGAATAGAAGAGACAGAGAGGCAGACTTTTTTTTTAGCCATTGCTCTTAGTTGTTGCTGTTCAGCGGCTATGAACTGCTGCTCCCTGCCATGTGCCCCTCTGCCTTGGAGCCAGCTGAATATGGACTGAAACCTCCAGTAACTGTGAGCTAAATAAACCTTTCTTTCCTTTATTTTGAGTGTCGGGTATTTGTCCCAGCAACGAGAGAAGTGTAACTAAGACACCCTGCTACCACTGCTTTGTGTAGCCTGGGCCTCAGTTTCTCCCCCAGGTATCTCCCTCAGGACCCTGGTGAAGATAGGCATTGCCCTTCAGGGGCTTGGGGCTGGACCCCTAACATGCCAGGCCCACCTCCTGTCCTTCCAGCAGGGTTTCTCAATCCACCCTCCATGAGCTCCCCATCCCTCTCTGACTTCTGACCTGGACTTTGCTCCCTTTCTCCAAAGTCCCTTAATTATCTAAGCCAGGGCCTTCACTCTTTTGTCACCTTCCTTATGAGCCTTTATTCCTATCAACCACCACTTCCTCCAGGAAGCCCTCCAGACTTTCCATCCTGCTCCTTCTTCCATAGCTCTCATAAAGGATATGTTCGTTTGTATATTAGTTAGTAACTTCCACTCAGCCCCTATCTCCCATGCTGTGTTCTGATATTGTTGCCCAGAGGACCCTGGCAGACTTCTGACCCAGGCCAAGGGGACCAGTGTGCAGCTCACTTGGCAAGCTGGCGGGGGGTGGGGTGCTGGGGCTCCATCCTCATCCTGAAGGCTTGAAAGAATACCGCTGGCTGGTGGGGGGCCGAGGGAAGGGCAGAGCCTTCCGGGGTGCCCGAGCAGGGTCCTTCCGAAGCTATCAAAGTTTTCTATGAAATTTTTCTCCAGGAACAGTTTTTTTTTTTTTTCTTTTTTGAGACAGGGTCTCACTATGCAGTTCAGGCTGGCCTTAAGCTCACTTTGTAGCTCAGGCTGGTCTCGAACTCACAACAATCCTCCTTCCTGCCTCAGCCTCCCGAGTGCTGGGATTGCAGGCATGCGCCACCACGACCGGCCAGGAACAGTTTTTAATTATTCAGGCACTTTCTGTCCTAACCTTCTAGATTTAATTTTTGTAGGTTTTCATTTTTAAAAACACTTTTGATATTTCTTTGTATTTTTAGAAAAATATATATAGTGGAATTGTAAGAACAATAGCATAAAGGGGGAAGTAAAGAAAATTGTCTACACACAATTTAGGGTGGGTGACCTACTGCTAATAAACAACTCTGACATTTGTGACTTAACACAGTAGAATATTTCTGTGTATGATGGTACCTAAGACTGGAGGTGTTACTAAAAGAGCACTTTGCCTAGTGTGGATTCAGTTTACAGCAGCACATGTGCATGTGCACACACATACGCGCGCACACACACACACAGACACACACACACACACATCCTTGTGTCACATGGTTCTGTCAGGCTGTAGGTTTCCAGTGCTGTTTCCAATCAGTATGTGGGTTTTGATTTTATTTCTATTTATATTCAATCTGCATGTAGTCAGCTTTCCATACCTGTGAAAAAAAAAATGCTTAAGAAAATCAACTTGAAGGAGAAGAGATTTAGTTTGGCCCCTGGTTCCAGAGATTTCAGTGTGTGATTAGCTGGTTCCATTGCCTCAGGGCTGGTGGGGAGGCAGAAACCTCACAGCAGAAGGACAGGCTGAAGGAAGCTGGTTATCACATGGCAGATAGGGAGGCGGGGAAGAGAGGCCCCGGTGCCCCCCTCCTTCACTTAGTTAGGTCTTACCTTGTAAATTTCTGTCACCTTCCAATAGCCCATCAAATTATGAACCCTGTTACGGTTTGTGCCTACTTGTCCCCTCAAAGCCTCATGCAGTCATAGGGCAACTTCTAGAGTTTGTGATTAATTCATGATCCAATGCTGGGATTATGGGTGTGAGTGCTACACCTACCCTGGGGCAGATAATCTGCATACACATGTAAGGAGGGGAAAGAAGCTCACTAGCCTCCGCAGCTGCTGCTCCTCCCTTTGCTCTTTGCTATTTTCTGCTACCAGGGACAGCTGCCCTCTGCCCTGTGCCGTTCTGCCTTGGAGCCAATTGAGTATGGACTGAAACCTCCACTAACTGTGAGCTAAATAAACCTTTCCCTCCTCAATTTTGGGTGCTGGGTATTTTGTCCCACCAATGAGAGAAAAGTGACTGAGACAAACCTGTAAATGGGCTAAGCTTTCAACATGTGAGCCTTTGGGGGAAGTTTCATATCCAGACCTCAATGGTTGGCCAGAATTTGGAATTTATGGCCACACCTAGCTGCAAGAGAGCCTGGGAATGACATCTTACTATGCAGGGGAAGAGGAGGGATGGGTTCTGGTGGATGAACTGAAATGTCTGCAGCTCTCCAACTCCACCATGCCAAGAGAACCGCTACTCAAATTTTGAGGAGTCTCTTTCCACTTCTTTCTCTGTATCATATATATGTTGTAGGAGAAAGGGTTTGGCTGACCCTGTTCCTGGAAGGCCACCTCAGAGGCTTGGAGTTTCCCAGGTGATGGCAACTGCTCTGGTGTCCATGGGGTTCTTTGGACCACACTTGGTAGTTTATGCTAATGAGGGGGCTTACGGTGGCCCCTTGGTAGTTTATGATAACAGGATGACCTAGACGGGGGTTGGCCACAATACAAAGACCAACTGTGAGATTCCTGTGATTGGAAGATTGAGATTTTGCGTTACCAATCATCAACCCAGACTCCAGGGCAGGAAGGGGCTTGGAGATCAAGTGTAACCATTTGGCCATGATTTGATCTGTCATCCTATGTCATTACACTGGACATTGAAGCTCTGGTGATATCCTCTGGTTGGTGACGCTCTTTGGGTGTTGTCACGCACAGTGTCAGAGGAGTAACACATTGCTAAGAATGATGAGGGCTGTGAGCTCTGCCTATGTGCCCTTCCCATTCATATCCTCTTGCTGCCCTAAAGCTGTGATTGTAGGGGCAGTTCCCTCTAGCATTCTGCGGGTCTTTCTGGTGAACTGTGGTGCCTGCTGGAGCCCTTGAGGGTCTCCCATGTTTGGAGCCAGCTGTTTTGAAGTAGGAGTACCTCTGCAGGCCTGCAAACTCTTGGCTGGGATGTGAAGGGACGGCAGTCCGTGGAGGTTCAGCTATAAGCTGGCGCAACGGGGCACACATGGAGACAAGGGGAACGCACCACACTCACCCACTTGCTGAAATACGTGACCGACGAAGAGAATGTTTCATTTATAAATCCTATTTTGAAAGGTGCTTTTCCCTGTCCTGGGGGGAGCGGCCCAAGTTGAAGATCAATCACTTGTGCAGGGCTAGAGCAAAACCAGCCCCAGGAACATGGGGCACTTCAGGTGCGCCAGGCGAGTACGTTGCAGGGAAGTGGGGCTTCCCTGGGCATCACCCTGCTGGGCACAGGTGATGTGCTGCGGTCGGGGCAGCTCCTTTCTGCACTGAGAGAGGGCTCTGCCTGGTACCCGCTTTCTGCACCTTCACTTTTGCCTTCGTTTCTTCCCGAAAGCTGCACTGGGTATGGCACCCTTTCACTCCATTACTGCTTCTGATACCTTTCCAAGAACTTGACCCGCATTCCCAGGGAGGCTGGAACCCAAGCAGAATTCTAAGATTCTGTATTTTCCTTCCTTCTCTCTCTCTCTCTTTCTCTCTCTCTCTCTCTCTCTCTCTTCCTTTCTTTCTTTCAAGTAGATGGGATGGCCCAGCCTCAGCGTCCCATCTTGATCTGGTTCCCAGCCCTGCGCCTAGCCCTTGTCTCTGATATCTCTTAGAGGCACCTTTTCAGGTGACCTGCTTGGGTTTCCAGGCTAAGTGGGAGATGTTGGACCTGTGGTGAGCCCTGTAGGGTCTGGGGTGGCAGGAGCCATGGACAGGATGGGGCGCTGGAGCAGACCCAGCACTGGTCCAATCCCAAGCAAAGACTCAGGTTGAGGTTTCACAAGGAGGTGCAGCTGCCCTGGGTGCCAGCCCATGACCTGCTGAAGTCCTGCAGCCACTGTTCCAGTCTCTGTCACTCTGTCCTCAGTGTGGCAAACTTGGGAGAAGAGAGACAGAGGCTCCCAGAGACCGGGAACACCCACCAAGCTGCGGTTAGACCCGAACATCCTCCACACCAGGGCTCCTCACACCCTAGCACCTGTTGGAAGCACCTGAGCAGCCTACTCAGAAGGCAGATCCCCAGGCGCCACCCCACAGAGCGCCACCTTGAGGGCTGGGTGCAGCCTGGGAACCTGAGCTGGCCCCTGTGCACTCCGGGAGCCCTTTCAGGATTCGGGCAGGACCCACGTCACTCCCGCTTCCTGTCCCTTGTCCTTGAGGCTCAGAGGGGACTTTCCAGTGTCACACCATGAGTGGCAGCTGAGACCCCAGATGAGAACCTAGACCAGGACAGCCGGTGTGGCTGACGTAGGGGAGAAAAATGACTCGAGCTGCTGGATGTCAGACCCACCAAGCTCGTGTCCCCTGAAATTGAGGAATGGATTTCAAGGGACAAAGGAGGTTAAGAGCAGGAAAGTTTTATTGGGGAGCAGGAACAGCTGCCAAGCAACAAGAGGGGTCATAGTACTGAGCTGCCACCAAGGCCCTTTGCCAGTGGTGACTTATAGAGCAGAGGCACTCTGGGCATAGCACGGGTCAGATCGCCATCAACCCGCAGGGTGACAAGGACAGCCACTCAGCTGCACTGGTGTAAAGGGGAAGCGGTCATGTAGCAAGGGTGCACAACAAGGGCAGAGGCATGTGGCGGAAGGGAGGGCCCAGGTGCTCCCGCCGCCCACCTGGTGACTGGCGGACACCTGCCTGGACTTCCTGGCCACGGCTGCTGACTGCAGTGTAACCCAAGTTGGTGCTTATCCCTTGGGGGAGCCTGCAGGCCTGGCCACTGCGTCTCTCTTCCTCTGTGTCCCTGTGTCTCTGTCTCTCTGTCTCATCTCTGTCTGTCTCTTTGTCTCTCTGTCTTTCTGTCTCTTTCTCTCTCTGCCTGTCTCTGTCTCTAACTCTGTTTCTCTCTCTATCTCTGTCTCTGTTTCTCTCTCTCTCTTTCTGTCTGTCTCTCTCTGTTTCTCTGTCTGTCTCTTTCTCTGTCTCTGACCCCCCCCCCCCCCCGGTCCTCTTCAAATGAGCCTCCAGCCGCAATTCTGATGCCTTATTTTTCTGCAGTCTTCCTTGACAGGTGCCCAGTCTTTTTCTGGCTGTGTACTGATTTCTGTCTAATGTAGCTGTTGATCGGGGGCGGGGCTGGCTATGACGCCTGTGGTGGAGGAAGACCATAGAAAGGAAAGGAGCTGCCACCTTCTCCTGAGTCAGCTGCCCATTCCTGTGAAGATCTCCGATTTCCTAGAGTTCCCCCTGGGTGGGAGCTTCCCAAATTATTGCAGTGAGCACAGTGGTATGGCCTGGCTTCCAGCACGTACATGGAGGCAGGAAGCTCAGTACAGGGGCCCTGGACACGCAAGGCTCTCTGGAAGGCTTTGGGTACAAACAAACCAGCTACAGACTTCACCCACTTTGACATCCAGGTCCAGAGGCTGGGCATCTTCCCGCCAGCCTGGACTCTGCCACTCGGGGCTCTGTGGCCCTGGGCAATGGTGGGTAGTGCAGGTAGTTACTACTCTGAGCCTCAGTATCCCCATTTGCAAAACAGGGTTAACCCTAACACCTGTCGCTGGGTGGGTGCAGACCCTAAGCAGCCCAGACCCTCAGGTCTGTGCCCTGACTGTGATGTGCCTGAACTCTGGGAGGTATGGAGAAACCGCGGTTCCCTAAAGCCAGCCTCCCTCTCTGGCCAGAAGGGGTGGCAGCTCTGAGCAGCCTGCTTTGTCTATCTGTCTGGGACCCCTCCTCCCTGCACCCCCTGTGCCCAGGGGCTTGGGGACCACAGCCACAGAAGCCCTGCCATCCCAGCAGGGGGTCTGCATTCTTTCTCATCCTTGGCGTCTGGAAACTCATCCCGCCCTTTCTTCTTCTCCTCAGGAAACAACAAAGCAGACTCCTCTCCTGGGGGACAGCCTGCTCCGCCCCCAGCAGGCCCCACAAGGGGAGGCCTCTGCCCCTCCCACTGCTAACCACAGCTCTGGGCCCCTGCGTCTCTCCCTGCTGCCCCAGCGGGTGGCCCAGCAGGGTGGAGGTCCCTGGGAAGGCTCCCCAGAGCCCAGTGCAGCACAGCGTGGAGCGGGCAGAGGAATGGGCCTGGGCTGGCCCATGCCTTCTCTGGAGTCTGGCCTGTTCCACGTGCTGACGTGCCGTCTGGCGGTTTGGCACGGCTTTGGGGGCCAAACTTTGCAGGTGGCCCATGCACGACTCCGCTGTGCTGGGCACAAGGCTGCTCCTGCACAGGCAAGGGTGCTTAGAGCCCAGAGACGAGCACGGGGTGGCAGGAACAGGACAGGGCCGTCACTCAGACTTAGAGAGACCAGGAGGGTCTGGCCTTGGCCTTCCCTGTGGGAAGCTGCTGCCCCGTGTCAGGCCCTACAAAGGCAGCCAAGGTCTTGTCTGGATGGTGGAGGCACCTTGGCCATCTGTTCCTGGCCTCTCGCCACTGCAGAACGCTGCAGACTGACCTGTCTACCTGTTTATACTGAATCAGTACTTAACCAGCCCCACCTCGGGCACCTCGTGATTCAGATCTGGTGTGACATACACATAGGTGCAGGCAGAGAGAATGACAAGCCCTAAAAGTCTGTCGTAAGGACAAGGAGCACAGTGGACCCTGCGTCGTTTCCCTCCACCAGCCCTGGGCAGATGCCTGTCACAGTTCTGCGAGCCCTGTTGGCTGACCCCGTGCCCTTTCCCGGTGTCAGAGCTTTATGTCTCCATGTCCCACTACAGCCTCATGAAGTCAGGGGGGTGGGCTGTTCAGAGGCGGCTGAATCTAGAGCTTGTGATTGATTCTTGATCCAGCCCTGGGGTTAAGGATGGGAGTGTTACACCTGTCCTAGGGCATGTAGCCTGCGTATAAAATAGGGGACAAAAAGAGGCGTGGCCTTCCCTCCACTGTCGCTTTTGCTGTCGTGCGCCTGCTATGCACAGCTGCTAGGAGCTGTTGCCGCTTAGCCGTGTGCCTCCCTGCCTTGGAGCCAGCCAATAATGGGCTGAAACCTCTACAGACTGTGAGCTGCATAAACCTTTCTTCCTTCCACTCTGGGTGCTGAGTATTTTGTCTCAGTAATGACAGAAATGTAGCCAAGACCCAGCTTTGTTCCCTGGGACTCTAGGGAGGGCTCTCTTACACATGGGGACCATAAAATCATGGCAGTAGGGGATAGCAACCGATCAGGACCATGTCCCCATCTCTCCTGGCACTCCTGGTGACACAGACCTTCTCCTTCTATAGCAGACAAGGGCAAGGGCAGTCCCCAAGTGACAGAAGGCAAGAGGCTGACACCTTCCCTTCTGGAACCTGTTGTACGTCTGTATTTCCCAATTTCATGAGCTTTTAAGTATGTTCCCTATGACCCAAGTCCTGTCATCAAAGATGTCTTTGATCAAATCAAGGGACAGAAGGGGTCAAGGAGGAAGATGTCTCTTCCAGCTGGAATCAGCAGGGTGACATCTCAGAGGATGCTGAACTTTGCTTGAGGGAGTGGAAATCTCCCAGACAGGTAGTGGTAGATTGTGGACCAAGAGGTTGGCATAAGCAAGGACAAGAAGGGGGGGGGGATTATTATTGCTTGACTAGAGGAAAAGGACAGGATAGGGAAGACAGCTTGGGACATCCTGTGAGGAGTTGTGCCAGTTGACTGGCTTCCACTTTGCTTGGATGGCAGCCGGAAGCCCTGTGTGTGCTGAGCAGGTGGGGGTGATAAGGTGTGGGTGGTGGTGTAGAAAATGCTCAGACAGCAGGTGACAAAGTGGGATATTTGAAAGAAGGGAGAGTGAGAACACCCTGCTGGATGACTAGGAACATAGAATTGCCCCAAGGGAACACAGAAGTGTCCCCATTTTGGTGAGATGGGGGTGGGCTGGATTAGCCATGTTGATGTTCAAGCCTCCTCTCAACACTCGTATGTTGACCTCCTAACCCTAGGTCAACTATAGTAGGACTGAGGAAGTAACTACGTAAGGCTGGTTACACGAGGCCACAGCCACGGAGCCCTGTGACCATTGCAGCCATGGAGCCCTATGACCACCGGTACAGTATTTGGGCCACACCTTGGTCTAGGACACCCCAGATTCCAGAACTCTCTGTTTCAGCTTCCCATGTCTTTGGCATTTGGTTGGGGCAGATCAAGCCTCCTGAGGCAGGACTGCAGAGGGCACGAGGTGAAGGCAGGTGGAGAGCTGGCAGTGGATTTAAGCAAGTCTTGGCTCAGGACTCTCTTGTGGAGGACAGAACTCTTCCTGGACCTGGCATCAGGTAACTGGAGGATGAGATGGGGTCCGAAGAGCCAGCCCCACAGACGGCAGCGTTGGTGAGAAATGCATTCCTCTGGGCAGCTGTGAGGACAGCCCCCAAAGAGAAGGTTGGAAAATCCTGCGCTTGCAGACGGGGGGGCCCAGGGTGTCCATGCGGTGTGGGAGACTGCTGGATCCTCACAGCTGGAAGGGGCCCCTCTCCTGTAGTATCCATCTGATGCCCATGGTTGTGGGCATAAAGGGCATGACATTGTTGTGAAAAACAGGAATTTGGAGCAGGGGTGAGCTGTTCCACCATAATGCATTCGGCAACAGTGGGCAAGTGCTCACAAGTGCCTCAGTTTCCTGGTCTGGGAAGCAATGAGGAGGGAACAGCATGACCTGCCAGTGCACGCACTGTTTGGAGTCAGTCCCCATGGACTTGTGCCCGGCTCTGACCTGCACTAGGGAACTCTCAGCCTGCTACAGCTTGCTCTCCAGCAGCGCCAGGACCTTTGGGCATTTCTCTGCATGGTGGCTCTGAAGCTCCCAAGCACCACCCAGCACTGCAGTTTGAGGGCATAGGGTCCCCGGTAGCAGAAGGGCATGAAGTGGCTGCACCCAGGAGCACCATGGGAGGAAGGCAGGAAGAAGGTTGCTGGGAACAAAGGAAATGTCCAGGAATCCAGGAGCTGTCACTCACAGTTCTGTTTCAGAAATGAGGGCTAGCAAGTCTTGGTCAGCACCTTCCTTTTACAGATGTATGACAGGATGTGAACTCCCTAAGAAGAGGGACCTTGTCATCTTTTTTACTGTTGTTTCCCTGGTTTGCTCAAGCCATGCTTGAAGATCAGTGTACAACTGTACAGGATCCTTTCCTGCTAATCTTTCCAAGCCAGGGCTTGGGATTAGCCAACATGTCCTGCGCTGACAGTTATAACCTGGAACACAGAGCCCAGTAGCCAAAAGCACACTACAGACCGAGCCTCGTGTTCCCAGGAGCCCATCGACCTCATCTGTGCTACTGCTACAGTGGCTGAGCCCTAGGAGTCTGTAAGACTAGGAGAAGGAAGAAGAGAGAAAACGGGGCCCCTTCCTTTCCTGAGCCCAGCACCACCCCAGGATTAAGTCTGAGGGACTGTGGTTCCTGATTGGGTCCAAATATTCCATTTTCTTTTCTTTCCTTATTTCCAAGGGCACCTCTTCTGGTTTGCATCGTGTGCGGCTGGTCTCCTCAGAGGACCTCCCGGGAGGCTCTTGGACCTCTGTTTTGCTCCTGGGGGCCAGAATTCTGTTTTGTTCCTGCCCCCCACCCCAAATCAATGCCTCTCGCTAAGCTTCCGTGACTGGCCTCCCGGCAGCCTGCGTCACACCTAAACCACCTCTCTTCCTTCTGGATCCCTCCTCATTGGCCCATGTCACATCAGGCCATGAGCCACTGCCACAGAGCCCTGCTCCCTGACACCCTGCCTCCCAACAATGCCTTTGGGCTTGCTTCTTGGTGGGGCTCCAGCCCCCCTCTTTTGTATGCTAATTTTAGCTAGGTAGCTAGGAAGGAAGGGAGCTTCTAGGACTTATTCACACTATGGTGTGAGTAGTTGCCAGGGTTATAACATTCCAAGATGTACTTGCCTTTTATAAAAGACAATTTATTCACTTAAATGAGTGGTGGAATTTCTGGAACTGGAACAATAGAATAATAAATTCCAGATCAGCTGGAATCTGTCCAGGATCTTCTTCCTAAAATAGAGCTAGGTTTTCTTCCTCTCCTGCTTTATTACTTTGCTTTAAAAAATACTCAGCACCCTGTGATCTAGTTGGAAACACCATCCATGAACACCTCTTAGCAAGGGTGCCGATGTAGGATTCAATCAAGCCTTTAAAGTCATCTTCTGGTTCATAGGAAATTCAAGGTCTGAGGGGAGAGTTAATGATACCAGGAGGACGCAAATAAGCCAATCAGGAGCGGGGGGCACTGGGAAACCCCTGCCTTGTCTCACCTGTAAGCCAGTCTTCCTTATTCCCCGTGGCTTGCTGTGACAGAAATCCAGTTGACTGAGGGGCTTAGAAACAATGAATTTCCAAGGAACAGAATAGCACAGCGACACAGCGACTTCAGAGACACAACAACCCAAGGGGAGAGGCCAACCTTGTCAGAATCCTAAATCAAAGATGCAAAATATGGAAGTGACATTTTTGTGATAACTGGAAAAATGTGTGAATTATTTGATAACAGCAAAGAATTACTGCTGCTCTTGTAAGATGTGATCATGGTTTTATGCAGGGCTTGGGGGTTTTGATTTGTTGTTTTTCGTCTTTGAGATAGTTTCTTGCTGCGCACCCTATGATGTCCTTAATCTTGCACATTCTGAGTTCTAGAATTACAAGTGTACACCACCATCCATGCCTTGCTAGTATTAAGTTTATAAAAACACTTTTAAGAGATATACAGGGAGATATTTAGGGTTGGAAGGATGTAGAAATGTCCAGAATTTGCTTTAAAATGGTTTGGCTTGGTGACGGGGGCGTGGGGGGAAGGACAGACAAAGCCTGAATAGAAAAAGGTTGGTGGAAGCTGAATCTAAGGTGGATCCATGAGAGGGGGCATGATATTTTTTTTTTTTTTTTTTTTTGTCTTTTTGAGGCAGGGTCTCACTATGCAGCTCAGGCTGGCCTTAAGCTCGCATTGTAGCTCAGGCTGGTCTCGAACTCACAACAATCCTCCTGCCTCAGCCTCCCGAGTGCTGGGATTACAGGCCTGCGCCACCACGCCCGGCTTTGGGGGCATGATATTTTAATAACAAAAGAAACATACTTTTTTAATACTTGGGACTGAACCCAGGCCCACTGCACCATTAAGCTACACCCCCAGCCCACCCTCCATCTAATGTTTTCTTTTGAGACAGTGTCCCAGGCTAGCCTTGCACTCTGGACCCTCTTCCTCAGCCTCCCAAGGGCCTGGATTACTGGTACATGCCACCAAGCTCAGCCTCATTGAAACATCTTGAAGGAAGGAAATGTCCCCCGAAGTCCTCATGTCTGTTGTGATCTGTGGTGTCAGACATGTCCACAGTCTGAGGCCAAAGAATCTTCCAGATTCTTTGGTGACTGTTATGTTGGTCATTTTGAAATAGAAATCTGCTTACAGCCACTGTGGTAAATCCCAACGAACGTGCGATGGAAGGAACCTTAGCAATGGCAGTGCCAGCCGCAGGGTCTTTCTCTGAGCACATGGGCATGCCAGATCCAGTGTCTGGAATATTCTGGAGACTTCCTACAGCTCTTCCACAAGACTGGTGCTACCATAATTTCACTTTACAAAAGAGAAAATGTGGATGCAAAATATCCTCACTTCCTGGGTATGGTGATACATGCTTTTTTTTTTTTTTTTATTTTGGCAGAACCGGGGATTGAATTCAGGCTCTTGCGCTTGCCAGGGAAGCGCTTATTCTACTGAGCCATCTCCCCGGCCCCGATACATGCTTATAAATCCTACCGCTCTGGGAGGCTGAGGCAGGAGGATCATGAGACCAAATCTTAGTGTGATAAATTTAATGACATAGCAAAAACCTCCTGTCAAAATAAACAAGATCTGCAGATGTGTCTTGGTGTAAAAATTCTGGGTTAAGTTCCAAGTATCAAAAGATAAAAAATTCCCTCTTGACAAATAATGAAAAGGAAACAGGTCAAGAGAGGCGAATTACTCACCTAGGGACACAGAGGAGTAAACATAGGGCTGAGATCGGCGCCCAGCAGAGGGTGTGTGTGTGTGTGTGTGTGTGTGTGTGTGTGTGTGACAAAATGAACAGGGCACAATATTTATCACCTCAACTCTTTGCAAGTGGACAGCTCAGTGGCATGCAGTACCCTCACAGCACTGTGTATGTACCACTGCTGTGCGGACCCACAGCATCTCCATCATTCCCAGCAGGAGCAGCCCTGGACCCAACAGGAAGTGTGTCTCCCTTCTCACCTCTTCTCCTGTCTCACCCCGGCACTGCCATTTTCCTCCACTCATACGAGTTTATGTGTTCTGAACGCTTCGTGCAAAGGAAATCGTATAGTATCCGTCTTTCTGTACCTGGGTTGTGCCCACGGCCCATCCCTGTTGAAATGCTTATCCAAATGCTTTGGGTAAGTGAACACAATTGGCTGCTGACTGCATTCCATGGTGTGGTACGCGAGTCAGCTGTCCTGTCCCTGGAACACAATGCCTGGCACCTATACTTTAGAGGAGAGGTTTAAGTTCACTAACAATTTGGGGGTATTCAGCCATGGCCAGGGGCCTCCAATGCAGTGGTGTCACAGCAGAAGGGCTTGGCGGAGGAAAGCTGCTCTGATGGTGGAGCTGGGAGACAGCACCAGAGAAAGGTGCCAGGGACCAGGTAGAGCACCCAAGGTCCTGTGTCCAGGACCCCCCTAGGGGGACATACCATTGCTGCGCTGTGCGAATCTGCTATCCATTTCTTAATCCAATGAAGCTGATTGATCAGAGTTAATGGTCATAGCTGGATACGCTGCTCTGTCTTCATGCTTTAGCCCTGGTTGGGGAAAGTTGTTTTTACCTTTTGGCAGCTGTGAACACAGATGTCAACAGCTGCACGCTTTACCATCAGGGCAAACTGGCTTTGTATTTTTACAAATCAGGGGGAAACATTTTTGGAGCTGATGTTGTACTTAAGACCCTAACATGAGAAGTAGATACAAAAAGGCCTCTGCCAGCTTTCTGTCAGTGGGACAAAGTACGTAAGATAATCGACATAAAAAGACAAGTGTATTGGGCTCCTGGAGGTGGAGGCTACAGTCCACGGCCACAGGGCCCATGACCTTGATTTTGTAGTGAGGCAGGGCATCGTGGTGGAAGCTCATGGAGAAGAGGACAGTCAGCTTGTCACAGCAAAGACAAAGCAGGAGGACAGGCTGGGGCCGCACCCAGTGTCCTTACTTCCTCCCACTCGATCCTACCTCCTAAAATTCCTACCAATCCCAGCAGCACCTCAGGGTGACCACCAAGACTTCAACCCATGGCCTCCTGAGCTCACACAGGACCCAAGCCATAAGCCACGTCGCTGTGTTTGCACGGAGAGCTGGTTCCTCCTTGCACCTCCAGCAGCTCCTAGGCCCGAAGCACTTTCCCCCTTTGAGAACACAACCCTGAGGTCCAGCGTAGTGATGAGTGAGACCCAACCTTCACTGCCGCCCACCCCAGTCTTCCCACAGCAGCAAACAGACACGAGAATCCACTCCTCTGCTCAAGGCCCATGCTTCCTTTTCCAATATTTTGGTTTCAGTGTAACTGCGGTATTCTTAGGTGCATGAATAAGAAACATTAACCCTGCACGCATCGTCCCCAGCTACATCAGTGAGTCCTCTGTTATTTCATTTCAAATTTATGTAAGAAGTGCCCAAATTAGTTTTCTCTTCATTACTTCTTCAAGATGCCCCTGAAAGATACCCTCAAAAATGCAAAAAGCTAAGCACATGAACTAAACAGTAATGCTGAAACTTTGATGTATGTGTGTGTCAGAACTACAAATTTCGAGGCATCTGAGGCAGTCAGACTGTGGGTGAAACTCGGGAGTCTATAGTTTTCAAAGAACCTCAGGCAATTTAATGCACAGCACGGCTACTGTAGCTTCAAAGACAATACCAGAGACCATGGAGCCATCAGGAGTCTAAAAATGGCTTTGAGTGACACAATCTACTATTACGAGAGAATCCAGCCCAGAACCTCAAAACCCAAAACAGATAAAAGCAGAGCAGCTTTAGGAAAATGAAGAGGTAGAGTCCAAGGTCAGACCCATGGCCTGCTTCTCCCTGGGCACTGGGCCACCGCCTGGCGACCCAGCTTGGTGACTTTTGCCACAGACCCAGCAAGCAGGAAGTGCAGTATACCTTTGAAACCCAGGCTTTATACCTTTTTGTCTTACCAGGGAATTAAAAATAGTAGAATTTCTCCCACGACCAGAAAAGTGCAACATGTCTACATAATTCCACGTACATTTTGGTTCTCCATAATGTTAAGGTGTTTTATGCCGGAGTTGTAAGATTAAAACCATTATAATCATGTGATGTGACATACAGAAATCACAAATCTCTATCTCTACGATTCTTTTGTTTCTTCTGCCCATCAAGCGATTCCCACGTGAGCATCAGCCAGCAAGATGGAGCAGGGCTTGGGTTCGGTGGAAGAGCTTGAAGCTCAGTGTTTGATTTTAGTATGATCCAGGAGAAAGCATGGAGAAGGAGCAGAGATGCGGGGTCCTATGAGCCTCAGACTGCTGCATTTTTTTTTTTTTCTGACAAAAATACCTAACTGTAGAGTAATTCATAGACCTAAAAAGAACCTCTGTACTCTACCTTAAAGTACAATACAGCTTCTTTTCCTTTTGGACTTTTTGATTTTTGTTTTTATTTGTAGTCCTCTCTCTCTCTCTCTCTCTCTCTCTCTCTCTTTCTTTTTTTGCGGAACTGGTAATTGAACTCAGGCCCTTGTGCTTGCCAGGGAAGCACTTATTCCGCTGAGCTATCTCCCCAGCCCCCCCCCCTTTTTTTCCCCTGTAGTCATTTTTAATTGTAGTATTTATGGGCTGTGATGTGATAGTTTGATATATGTATGTGATGAGTAATGGCCAAATCCAGGCAGCTAGCTTCGCCAGGTCCTCCGTGTTTCCATGTTTTAGCTTTTTCTTGTAAGTGGAAACACAAGGGAGTTGTCTGAGGCTAGGTAAATAGGTAAATGTTCTATATTTTTCATTGTGGAACTGGTAGTGCTGACATATACATTTATTAAAATTCATTTAACTGTATCCATTAAACACATGCATTATTATTACTAAATTATTCTTCAATAGTTATTTTTTTAAGTAGCACCATTAAAAATGTGCATCTAAACAAAATAAGTGGGAACATGCACTACTGTGTTTGCCTTGCT
>PVKA01044786.1:0-15949 GCA_004027165.1 Ctenomys sociabilis | reverse complement strand
AAAAAAAAAAAAAAAAGTGTAATTTTTTTACCTGACAAGGTCAGTCAAATCCCCTCAGGATTTAGCCTGAAACCTTGTACCACAGTTTGTAGATCTTTTTGTTAGTGTCAGCCAAGTGGATGAGTCATGGCTATTGCTTGACCAGTTTGTTCTCTGTGAAAGCCTGAGAGATTGTTTCTTCTCTAGGTAAGTTCAGTCACTTTCCTCTGTGGCCCCATAATTTCCCTGAACAGAAAATTTGGGACACCATTGAGTTACAGGATATTGTAGTACAAGTTCTCTTGTGTCCTGAGTCCTCACTGAGTTTGAAGGGCTAGGGCCAAAATATTGGCTGTCCTTGTAGCCCTTCTTTTTCTCTATGTTTTGATCTGCAAATTTAAGTTGTTAACCCTCCAGAAGAGAAGCTTAATGATATTATTACCCTAAGACTTAGATTGTTGAGCTTAACATCATTATCTGTCTGAATATCAAACACCTTAGACATAATGTGGAATGGGAATTTTTCAACAATATGCTAAACTTCAAATCCCTATCGAATGTGAAAAAAAATGAAATAAAAATAATCAATTACGCATTTTTACACAGAAATTTAGAAATCTAACTATATACAACACTGTAGCAGGATGGTCCTGTGACATGTAGAAATTACTCTTAAACTGTTCTTACACAAATGAAATTGAGGTCATTCTGTTAATTCTTTTGTTGTTAATTGAAAACATTACAGCTTTCTGGTACTTTCCTCTATGACAGAACAGTACTTATCATAATCCCTTTTTATCTTTGGAAGGTCATTTTAACTGGGCCATGGTCATTTTTGTCTTCCCTTGAGGTACAGCAAGGATCTGAATGTATACACAGTACAACTTCAAAGGCTCTAGTAGAAAGCTTATTTCAGAAACTATTAGCTTTAAAGGATCCCTGGGTTTCTGGGACTTGTGACTAGTCTACTCTTTATCAGCCTGGGGATACAACACCTTTTTCTTCAGCAAAAGAACTACCAACTTCTTCAGTTTGGTTTTCTGTCCTTTGCAGAGGTGTAAATAGCTGTGCCTCCTTGTGTGGCTGACAGGCCTACTACAGAGAAAGGGAAAGTTCTATAGTATCCTACACACCACCTATGCACTCATAAACCACCATCAGGAAATCTGTCCACAAAGTTTGTGCTCTTATATACTAAAATAGGGGCCATTTGCCAAAGACACAAAACTATTAGTGCTAGTGTTTTGTCTCCTGTGTTGCCCATAATTGTCTTCTTCATCAAAAGAAACTGACATTTTTCATTTTCTATATTTTATTTTTATTCCCACTTATATATTCAGGGATTATATTTGTTTTCATGCTATTTACAAGTGTGTGAGGGAGGGTATTGAATATAAAATAAAAACAATAGCCCAACATTTTCAAGGCAAGCTAATGGTAATAACTGAATGGATCTTAGTAACTCTGTCACTTCAGTGATGCACTGGAGAAGGCTGCCAAGATCTGATTGTGCTAAAGCTCTTTCTAGTTCTACATTCAGTCACAGCCTACTGGTTACTTAGGTTATGGTGATTGTATTGCACTTTTGAAGCTGGCAAACTATACACACCAGTGTGTTTTTCCCTTAGGAGACCCTCTTTCTCAGCACACTTCATCCTCTGATCAATAATGGAGAGAAACAGTACAAAAGTTAACCATAAGTATCTGCCATTGTAGGGGGGTCTGCAGGTTAGTTCAGTTGTTTAAGTGCCTGATTATGCAAATGCAGTCAGGCTCAGGATACTGTGGTTTGATCCCCAGATCGTCATGCCTTTACCAGACCTGTCCTTAATGAACCCTGAGCCAGCCAAAAACAACAACAACAAAAATCCTTCTCAAGAATCTGCCTGTGGAAGCACAGCATTATCTATCCCAACTGTACTGTGTATACACACACATCATGATTATGAGAGGCAAGATCTGCACTAATGGTGGTTGGACAGGATATTATGTCGGCTTCTAGTACTACGGTCATCCACTAGGAAAATAATTATTGAATTTTTGTTATAATTCATGCATAAAAATAAGATTAGTAAGCAGCTATACTCTTAATTTACTGATAAGAGACATCTGCTAAAATAATATCTGTAAATATAATATCATGTATGCACCTTGTACAATACCAAAACATTATGAAAACAGTCGGCAATGTATTAATTTATCGAATCTGTCTTGATAAGATGTCTTGAAACTGTCTGATTGATATTTGTACTTCAATAAAATAAAAAATAAATAAATAGAAATTAAAAAAAAAAAAGAATCTGCCTGTGAAAATTTCCATGATTTTGGGGGATATTGCATTTGGCCTTGGGTTCTCATAGCTCTTTAACTCCAGCTATAGGACATCCATGTATAGAGACTATAACCTATTGAAACAAATGTTTCTGAACATGCAGATAAGGTACACTCAAATATATTTTATTTAAGAATAACCAGCATTAGACAAGAACAAAAATTTAAGATTTTTTGAAGGCAACTAGTAATATTCAATTATATGTCCAATCTTACATAACTATATTTGGTAATAAAATAGATAATATATCAACCATTTTTAATCATCTATTCTTGTTTTCAAAATCTGCAACATATATATTGTATGTTACCCTGTTTCTGAGTTTGTTTCTGATTTTTGCTCTTGCTTTTGTTTCTACTCTTAAAAATAAAATAGTTATAAAAAATTTGGGTTAAAAAATAACCAGCATTAGCTGCCATCATTCAAATAATTTTTTGGAGGGGGTACTAGGAATCAAACTCAGGACTTCACACAGGTGCTGTGCCACTGAACTATATCCATGGCCTTAAATCAGTTTTGATGGAGCCAATTTCAAAGAAATGCTTATCAAATCTTTACAGCCCAGTATGTCCTAAGACATATGGGACAAAATATAGTTATTCTTGTTCCATTCTGATCTATAGGAGCTGTGGCATTTCCATGTATTCCTATATGAAGTTCTCTTTGCTCCTGGGTGTTTTGTGCCCTGTGTGCTGCAGTGTGCATCTCCCAGTTCCATCATCAGTAACATCTCAGCAGCTAGGCCCTGGAAGACAGTGAGAGGGCTGATCTTTGCTCACTCCACAAGGTCTCCCCACCATGCTAACTTTCCCAGGGTCCTGTATTCTTGAGCTCTGCAATACTGGGCACATGATCCAACCAAGTTCCAAAGTAGACATGTAAACAGCATAAGATACATCCATCTTCACTTCCTGTAGCCTTGGCTTGAATTCAGAGAGGAAACGTCTTTTCAGTAGAGAAAGCTGCATGAAGGAATTTTTTTTTTTTAAGTCCAGTGTACAACAGTGTCCTGAGTTGGAACTTTTTCTGACTCCTGTTTCTCATCATAAAGTGTAGAGAAGTGGGAGGAAGGGAGCAGAATTGCCTTGTATTCACACCTCAAGCTCTAGAGAGGTGACTGGACCAACTTCTCACAATTCTTTTAAGAACTTAGCACCTCTGTTTCTCAGTCAAGGTCATCCTTGTGTAAAAATGATGGGTCTGTCTAACATCTAATACCAAGAATTTGTTACCAAAATATTTTTTCTTTAATAGGTTTTATGCTTGGGAATTCAGAGCATGAAAAAGTGACGTTGATGCAACATATTAGACTTTTATTTTATTTTACTTTTCATATTAGCCCTTTACATGGCAGAATAGCAGAGCCAGTGGTGAATGAGTGAATGGATATGTGCATGTTAACACTAGTGTGTAAAGAACTGGGGCTCTCTGAGGGCTCCTCAGGCTGCCTATATTACCAGTTATTCATTTTACCATCATTCTCTAATCTTTTGGTGAGCACTCTATCATAGTTTAAACCTTATCCTTTAGTATTCCTCTTGTCACTTGGAAAGAAAATATAGAGGTTCAAGAAGGGAAGAGAAGCTTTGATAAACTGTGTGTTAAGTAACAGCTGCTCATTTTTACCCAGTTGAGAAGAATAGCATTCATTTACCATATGTCATTGATTTGAAACAGGTGGACCTAGTTTTAGAAAAATGGCAAGAATGTTAGATATTTGTTTTCCACCTCATTTTATCCCTCTCTGGGAGGTCGGTCTTGCATCGGAGGAGCTATGCATTTCACTTAAAACTAGCTGGAATTTGAGTTGGGGTCAGGGCTTCTCTGTAAAAAAGGCTGGAAACAGGGAAGACTAGAAAAGCAGAGAAGTAGGACTGGAGTGGGGTCTGGGACAAAGGGCACTGCCGAGTGGTAGGTACTTAATTAGGCTGAACCCTAGAACAGCTAGTACCTGAGAAGTTCTGATGCAGCCTCAAAGATGATTGGCTCCAGGATACCAATGACTGTATAAATTATATGAAATGAATAGCACCTGGGGAAGGGCTTGGATGAGTACCTGACACATGATGGAAATTCACTTAGTGTTGGCTTTTCGCCTTTCATGCTCTTGACGGTGCTGTCAGGCGGTACATAAAACACACTGTGAGTTGGGGTCAAAGCATCATTATGACGATAATGTCTCAGCAGCCTTTCCAATGCAGGTAGAAGCTAAAATCAATGTGCAGAATGGCTGAGTCAGAAAAACAGCAGAGACATAGATCAGGACAGAAATAAACTGCAGTTGTAGCTGGAGTTAAGAAGAAAATACCAGTGGTCCAGATTTCCTTGGGGAAATACTCAAAAGCAGTATCCCTAGGAACCCACTCATAAGCCAGTGACCATTACTATCTGAGACAAACTAAGCATGAGCACAAGTGTTTGGAAGTCATAAAAATAAGTAGGTGATGTGGGATCGAGGGGTAGTGAATCGTAATGCTTGGAACATCTTCAGCAACAAGATGCCATTTCTTTCTAAGGAAATAAGGATGCACGGAGCAATTCACAGACAGACAGGAAGTGCTGGGACATCTGTATCCTCAGACTATGCATAGAAGTACAGAGGTTGGACTCTTGGATCTTCTGCTAACTACCCTAAGTCTACATGTTTTAATTATTTGTGTTGTCTTCATAGGATTTTCTTCCAAATGGCAAATTAATAACTATTAGTAGGAGAAGGGTTAAAAAGAAAACATTCCTTTTTACCATTGGACTTCTCAATCTTTGACTTCTGAACCTTTACACTTAACACAGGTGTGCAAGTATGTAAGCAAAGTACAAATTAAGAGATTAATTTCTCATAGTTACTTCAGCCTTAAGACCTAGAACAGATGTCCCTCTGTGGGCATGTGTCTGAGTTCTTCCCTTGGGATAATTATGCTTTATTAATGCATCAGAACATTTCAGGGATTGAGAAAACTATAAATTGTGCAGTAGCTTATAATACACTCTGAAAATGATGGATGATTATCTTTGTATTTATTTATAGGATGATTGTTGTTTTTTCCCTACTTTTTGATAAATCCACCTTATTTGTTTAGAGAAGTATCTATATTTAATTGTGCATACAGTTGGGGATAAGGCTGTCAATCAACTTGTTGTGTCTTCTACTAGTTGAGCGTTGGATGCATAGGGCCCTGAGGCTAATTGGACTCAAATGAAACTCTGTATTTAAGCAGAAGGAGATTTATTAATAGAGAATTATTGATTCAGGAATTATTTGCAGATAAAGATTGGTCTGCAAGGAGAAACATTATCGTCAGGAAACTGAGGAATAAGGAACTATAATGCCTAATTCTAGTTACTAGTGAAATCATTGAATACTTAGTCCCGCAAAAAAACCAAAACACCCCCCCCAAAAAAAAACACCTGTGGATTGTGAAATCATTGGCTCCAACAATATACCAAGTTCACTATGAATGAGGGATTTGAAATCATGGCTAGGCAGGATAGATAGCTCGGCCACCTAAGGGCCTCTCTGACAAACACAATGACCCAGGCTAAATGCCAGTTACAGTACCACTACCACATGTCGAACTGGCCCAGTGCCATGCTGGCCACTGAATCCAGGTATGATGATTCATACCTATAATCCCAGCACTGGGGAGGCTAAGAAAGGAGGATCACCACGAATCCAAGCTTTATAGTGAGATCCTGTACCAAATAAACAAATCTTTTTTTTTTAAAGTGCACTCACAAAAACATAGCTAGAGCTATAGCATGCACATATGACATGTGTGATCCGTGTCATGCCTAACATCTATTAAATTAATATTTGGATTTGGGGGACCTCAGCTAACACTGTTGCAGAAAAATCAAACACATTGACATTTATGTTTTATATTGTACTAAAATAGTAAAACCAGCATAAATGTAGCTTCTGTTCCACCTCTACCTTTCTGACCACATACAAAATATGATATGTTACAATATGTGATTAGTTAAATCTTAAGAACCTTCTAGAATGCTGGATACAAGAAAGACCAGGATATTTAGTATTTTACAATGAATGAAGGGAAGGACGGGGGAAGGGTGGATTCTGAACTTCAACCCATCTGATAAGCAATGCACTATCTCCTGCAGGCTTTGGAGCTTGAGCATACTGGGAAAAAGACAGAAGAAACACTGTTCACTTAGGGTGATAACCTGAAGAAAACTGGCAATTATTTCTCCAAAGGACTCTGTTTCTGTCCTTCTAGTTTTCAGATTCTGTAGATTTCCCTTTGGTTTGTGAGCCTTACCATGGCCTTCCAGTGACTTCTCTTTTACTTGCCACTGTTCAGAGCTTATTTTTGTTGTTCATAACTGAAAATTTTAGGAACACAACTTCACTGCATCAGCATCCTCAGGTTCTTGCAGAAAAAATAATGTGTTTGCGTGGAGAACTGGCTCTTTTTACTAATCTGAGTATCACCTTTGGAATTCTAGTTTCTAGAACTCAAGGGCCAGATGTCAACTAAACCAACTTTTCTTTTCTTCTCATTTCTTTTCAGAAGAGGAATTTGAAATACAGTCACTAAATTCATTTCTTCTCTTGTCAGACATATTCCTTTATTGCTCACATATAGTAATTCTTCCCAAAATAATGCATTCATATAACAAGTGCAATCCTTTTAACAGAATAGGAATATCCTCAAAGAGAAACTATTTGTTAAACTGCTTTAAAAAAAAAAAGAACCTTAAAGTAACATGTTTTAAATTGGTCTTGTAAGTAAGTAAGAGTTTTATTATAAGAATTGTAGCCAGACATAAAAATCCACAAACATCTTATTATTGACATTTCTTGGATAAGGAAATTCTTACTAATGGAAAGAAGCTTTTTTGTTTGTTTGTTTAGTTTGTTTTTGTGCAGAGTCTTACTACACAGCTCAAACTTACCGTGATCCTCCTGTTTTCAGCCTCCCCAGTGATGGGATTACAGGTGTGCCACCATCTCCAGACTGAATTGCCAGCTCAGTGTGCCCAGGGGTGGGACCAGCATGGCATGTGGTGCCAGGGATTGAATCCTGGACCCTGCGCTTTCCTAAGCAGGCACTTAGTCTGCTGAACTATCTCACTGGCCCTAAAATATTTTGAGATTTTAAGTCCTCAGTGAAAAATCTTCTGGGGTTTTTAAGGTAGCAGTGATTTTTCCTTCTTCAATTGTAAAACTACAATGACCCTGCCTATTAAAGTGTACTGAAATGTAAACTTTGCAAATAGGCTAGTCATAAACTTATATCCTGTGCATATCTCAAAATGCACACCATGTCCTTCCACAAGACACCTTCTGGTGACTAATATTTAACTAGGGTTTTTATGGTGGTGACCCAAAGACCGAAAAACATCCTTAAGAAGCTACTATGGAATTTCCAAGTTAGTGAATTTTAACAGCTGTTTCCACCACTAGATCTGTAAGTGGAACTTGATTTCCCTTGAGGCAATTTTATTAATTTGTTTTTATTATTTTAGGATAGTCAGTATGATTTAACTGGTTGGTTTCTGGCACTCAGATGATGTTGGTAGCATAAAAATTCTGGTTCTAATCCGCATTCCCCAAGGGGCTCCCCTGAAGACCACCCAGATGGACATGTTGAGCAAGACCAAAGAGGGCTGTGGTGTGAGGGGTGAGGGGTACCACATTGCTCCTATGCTGCTCCGGGCCATAGCATTCCTGCCAAGCAATGGGTGGTTTTCTCAGAGACCAGGGAACTCAGCAGCTTCCTGGGGTGGCAAAGGAATATTATCTTCTCTTAGCTTTCAGTGAATGTTCAGATCATTCCTCAGGTGTTTAGGGCCATACTTGTTGGAATGCACCAGGATAGAGCTCTGTTCCATTGACAGCTTGGCTTCAAGAGGGCTGAGTTGTGTCTTCATACTTCTATTAGCAAACTAGCATCTGCTGTACTGACTGTTCAGTGCTATTATACATCTAACATGTGGAAGTCAGGGGGGCATATATTGTGATGAAATACTGTGGTGTACTTCCCAGGTATCATGTTACACAGAGGTCAGACAAGAGATTTCCCCCCCAAAAAAGTGCATTTGTAGGGCATCTGTCTATAGAGTGAAGTTAGCATTAGGTGTCCTTTTGAAAAATAATTTTATTATCAAAGACAAATTTCACAAGAAAGATGTGTGGCTACTTCCTGAATTATCTGATCAGTTTGGAAATCAGGGATTCTGAGTGATTTATTTCTGAATCAATTTTAATCCATTTAAAAATATTTGTAAGTAGGATATGGTTAATTTTTTGGGACAAGTTAATGTATAAATTCTCACATAATCAAGCAATATAACAAGGATATACTTTAATTGTTAATTAGGTGTTCAGATGAGTGTATTTTGCTGTAAGAACATGGGTTTTGCAAAGGCAAGGAAATGACAAAATCCTATAACCGGCTTAGCTCCACATGGGCCTTACTGGTCCCATGAAGTATTCTCAGTCATCTTTTGGGTTTTCCTGACTAAGAAGATCAAGGTTTCAAAAACCAATTTTTTTTGCCACTGATTGAATTGAAAGAGCAAGATAGCTCATTAACTTCATTGTCATTCCCTTACCCACAAACTACTTACTCGTGATGATTTTTGCAGTAGGTAGAGCTGGCAAAATATGGATATGAGTAGAGCATTTCGGAAGAAATGTTCCATGTTTATTGTAAAAATATGCAAAATTCAACAATGTATGAAGAAGGAAATAAAAATTACACATGTCTCCAAATCAAAACATCATAGATATAATTTTTCTGTTTTAAATTTGCCACATACATGTTTTATTTTTGTACAATATGTACTTTTTCTTGTAAGAAAACTACTTATTTGTCCATCTGATAAATTTTGGATGCCTGCAAATGCGTATTTCTAAACAGCAATAAGATATTTGCCAAAATCAATATTTTAGTTATTACAAGATATTCAACATGGCCTCCGATCAGCAAAGAGAGGAAAGTGCATAGCTATTTCCTCTTTTATTTCTGTGATTTCTTTAGCACATTAGCTTGGTGATCTGTCTGAATTACTCTTGATAGAATTTTCAAAGAACTCTTAAGAAAATATATTATTACCAATAAGTATAAGAGCCATTTTTGGTGTCTTTTAATTTAGCAAACTGCTACCCATCATTGCTGAATGTTGAATCAATGTATAATACAGTGAAAAATGCCTATGGCAACAATCTTTTTCTGTGGTTTTAATAAATTAAAATCACAAAATAATTTTATTAGAAATAATGAAAAATACCTGTCTACCTTCTTTCTGTTTATTTATTTATGTGTGTGTGTGTGTGTGTGTGTGTGTATACACGCAGGGTCTTACTATGCAGCTTAGCAACTGATCCTCCTGTTTTTAGCCTCCTGTTGCTGGGAGTACAGGCATGCGTCACAATGCTCAGATGCCATCACTGGCTCAGTGCTCCCAGGGGCAAGGCAGGCACGACATGTGGTGCCAGAGATCAAATGCTGGCCTCTGAGCTTACTTAAGCAAGTACTTAGTCCACTGAGCTATCTCACTGGTCCTCTGCCTTTTATTTTATATTCAAATAAATTCAACAACTTTTTATTGTTTTAGAAAGGCTTTATTCAACAATTACATGTTTATATGTATTCTTAATGTTTTTTAAAGAAAATAAAAATAGTAAAAATAAATTACAAACAAACAATATAGAATTTCACTAAACAAGATGATAGGAATTCAATATTTATTGTTATTTTGCATTTTTTTGTCAAATTAGTTGTTCAGATTACCAGATATATTGAAATTGCATGCAAAATTGATCAAAAAATTAAAAAGAAGAAAAAATTAATCATTAACTGTTCCTTTCAGTAGACCAGTACATATTAGCAGTTCAATTATCCAAAATGTCACAGAAATATATGTGCACCTATTTTCATACCAGCACAATTTGTCATAGCTAAGTCTTGGAAACAACCCAATACCCATCAACTAAGAAATAGATAAAAATAATGTGGCATTTTTATACAATGGAGTATTACTCAGCTCTGAAGAAAGATTAACTTGAGGCTTTTATAGGTAAATGGATGCAAGTAGACACTATACTTGTAAGTGAAATAAATACGACCTACATTTATAAATATTGTATTGTCTCCCTGGTGTAAGAACCTGAAAGTATAGGTAGACTCTAAAAGGATACTGTTAGGGGGAACCAAACTGTGCAAAGCAAAGGATCAGCTGCGATAAAGGAAAGGTAAAGAAGAAAGAAAGAAAGAAAGAAAGAAAGAAAGAAAGAAAGAAAGAAAGAGAAAGAGAGAGAGAGAGAGAAAGAAAGAAAGAATATGTATGTATCAACAACTATTTTGTAGAAGCTGTAACATATAAAACATGGAGCAAGAGGCTCCAAGCCTTACTATAAAATGACTCCACTTGAGTGCTCATGTCTGCCAACTCTGCCGTGGCAATGCGATAGTCTGGGTGACTTCACAGAAATCTATTCTTTCACAGTTATGGAGACAAGAAGCCCCAAACCAAGGTTCTTGAAGGCTCAGTTTCTGGTGAGGCCTGTCTTTCTAGTTTTCTGACAGCTTCCTTTCCTCTGTGTCTCTACATATCCTTTTCTCAGAATGAGCTACAGGAAAGAGCTCTAGAATTTGTTTTGCTTGGTACAAGAACCTAAATATACTGGAGGTTAGAATTCAATATATGAGTTTTGGGAGGACACAATCACATCCATGGCAGGGATCCATCCAGTCATAAATATACTGACTTAGTATTTAATGGCTGAGATAAATAGAAATAAATAAAATGTCAAAACAACTTACAGAAATTAAAGGATAGATTCTACCTGGATTCTGGGGAGAGCTTTACAGAGGAACCAGCTATTTAGTTTGTTTTACAGTTCCTCAGAAATAGACATGCAAGTGATTTATTGAGGAAGTGTGTCCAGGAGAAACATAAGGAAACAGGAGGTGCAGGGCAGGGAGAGGAAGAAAGCTATTCATGGGCAAGACTTCAGGCCAGCCCTACAGGGAGTAGTTTCAGTCTGCTATGGTACAGGACAGAGTTTGAGCTCTATCTGAGTGACCTTGAGTCACACAGGTCTGCATTCTCTTGCACCAGTGAGCCCTGGAGGAAGTGCTGCTCTGGGTTGGGTGAGGTCTTGAACTCTCAGACCCTCTGGGGCTGCCCTGGAAGGCATGGTGTCCCTAGGAGTTACAGGACAAATCTCTGAAGAGAATCAGAGGGACATGTCATTAGAAACAAAGGATACTGGACAACATTGTACTTACACCGTGACTAGTATGAATGAATGTCTCAGAAATATGAAGGAAAGAATGCTAGGGATGTAGGAAGATAGACAATGATCAAATTGTGAAGAATTTTGGAAGCATTGATCCATTGATTATAGCATCTAAGAATAGCTGTTGTTCAGTAAGATTGTATTATTTGTGCATACACATTTGTAATCCTATGTGGCTTCCATTCCTGGCCCAATGCTTGGTGTTTCTGTGCCCTTAGCAAAAAATATTATCTTTTTCTAGTCTTCTGGTTTTTCTTCTCTTTGGTTATTTCTCCACACATTTTTCTATCACCTGTTTCACTGCATCCTTGACAAGTCCACACTTGAACCTTAAATGTTGACTTAATAGAGTTCAGATGTTACCCAGCAGTTTGAATTTCCTATCCTTTCAGAAATTCAACTTCCTACAATTAGTCCCAGTTGGAGGCAGCTCAGGTTAATAGATTTGAGAGTCCCAAGCACGGTGGATAAGCTTTGGGCAGACTCTCTGGAGATGAAGAAATGAAAGAAGAAAACAGAGGAGAAAATGAAGTAAGACAACTTTAGGGAAATTTTCTATACTCTCAACAATTAGCTCTACTTAGGTTTCCAGGGAAAAAAAATATTCTCTATAATCCTATGTGCATGCAGTAAAGGAGACCCCAAGGATACTTCCTCCTGCCTTTAGAGTGAAATCTTAATGAACTCTCGCCCTCAACCAACAGGTTTTCTATATATGAATTTGCAAGAGAAGAAAATGGCATAAATATGAATTTACAGCATGGATTTTAAAGGTTTTATATTACAATGCTTAATTATGGCAAAGGTACACATAATGTCAACTTAATGTCAAAGTTACCATGCTGACCATTTTTATACGTACATGATACTAGATAATGTTAATTACTTTTCCATTTTTGAGTAAATTTGTGAAGACTCTTGCATCTTGTAAAACTGAAACACTATACCTGCTAAGCAATGGGTCTTTATACTACCCTTCCATTGACAGCCACCATCCTGCTTTTTCTCTATGTGAATTTGGCTAGAGTGTCACAGATAATTGCCATCATGCTGCATTTGTCTTTCTGTGACAGACTTACTTCATTCAGTGTAATGTCTTCACATCTCATTAATATGGCACATGTCAGAATTTCCTTTCTTAATGTTTTCTGGTGCCAGGAATTGAACTCAGGATATTGTGCATGCCAGGTAAGCACTGTGCCTCTGAGCTACACCTTTGACCCAGAATTTATTTCTTTTAAAGGTTGAATAATAATCCTGTTTTTATACATGGACTTTTGTGTGGTACTGGGGATCAAACTGAGGACCCTCAAACTGAGCTACTTTATCACCCTTTTTATTTTGAGACAGTCTCACTAAGTTGCCCAGGAAGGACTAGAACTTGTGATCTTCTAGTCTCATCTTCCCAAGCATTAAGTTTATAGAAGTGTTTCACCTGGCCCAGCTTGCATAAAGCAATATGCTTGTTTATTCACCCAGAAATGGACACTTTTCATCATCTTTCAGCTATTTTGATTAATGCTGCTATGAAAATAAATAATGCATTTCTTGCAAATAGATTTTTCAAAATATAGCCTTAGTTAGTAGAGGTCCAAATTCTTCAATATTACCTAGGATACAGATTTGATATTTAATGATAATCTGAAAGCTCATCAAATACTAGCTTGATGGCAAGATTCTTTATTCAGATATTTCTATGTTTTATGTATGTTATATATGTCCTGTATCTTGGGCCTTAAAGTCATAATGATAATAATCCAGAGAGCTACTTTTAAAAATACTTAATATATGTCTGCACGTCCAGGTTATCGTTATTTAAGGAGTAAGTTTGTTATATTTGTGTAGTATGAATTTATAAAGCAGAAAACTAGTCTAATACATAGTAGTATGATTTTCAATAAACATATAAATAAAAATTAATTAAGGATAACATCTTATCCAAACAGAAATTTTACTTAATCAGAACAGAATAAACATTACATAGATTATATTACAATTATAATGAATTGTGCTTCAAAAAACCTGAACCATTGACTTAATCAAATTGGAAGGACTAAAAGTGGCATTTATGTGTGGTTAATTTGGGGTAGAATGTCCTCATTCAGGTGCAAGAACAACATGATTTCAAATAGGTTCTTTCAAGGCTGAATTTAACCCTAAGACATTGGCAAATCTTTTTAGAAGAAGAGTTCTTCAGCCAATGCAGCCAAGTTTCACCGACCATAATTTTTACTGTCCTAAATGCCCTCTTAAGCTTTTTGTTTGGCATCTGTTAAATTGCATAGTGAAGCCTGTCTTGTTTCACACACTCGTGAACCCGAGCCCTCTGATGGCCCAGCAGCACCTCTATGGAGCTGATAAATGAGGTCACTAAACACTCACAGTGAACACAGAAAGTTGTGATTTTCTCAATTATAGGATTAACTTCAATGTGGGAGAAGGAATGTGTGATATTGGGTGGAAAAGTGAATTTTCAACCATCTAAATAAATCAATTGGGGAACTTTAATAACTTCTATTAGTTTCATTAACTACAATCTCATTGTAATTTGAGTCACAGTTGGATTCTTTTTAGATGTCAGCGTATTTATACTTAACCTGTAATTCCCCTCCCACCAAAAATGATTATATTGTGATGTTACACCTCTGCGTTTAAGCTTCACAATGTATTTGAACAGTGAAGCTGTCTTTCTGGGTAAAATAGTCTATATCTATATTTCTTGACATTCTTCAAAATGGGGCATGACAGATATACAGAACAGAACGGCAGAATCAGAGCCTGCAAGTAAAGCCAGGGCCCATGGTTTCCCACATGAATCCCATCCAGGAGAGGGTAATATCTGTTCTTGCTCATTCCCGTTCCTTCCAGAGGGATATAATTTTGTCACATGGGCACTGTCCACTAAACCAGCCTGAACAGACAGGGAGTTGTATGACTGTGTACATGGGCAAGGGACGTGGGAGGAGTTTGAGGCTGTGGTACACGGTGACCCCAAATGGGGAGAGATTTCCTGGAAACCGAACTTCAGCTAAAACCCAGGAGTTAAAAAAAGGTAAGAAAGTAAATGTCAGCTTATACCGCGGCAGTGAGTTATTGACAGTGGATTAGAAGGGGGAAAATCATAGTAATTATCTACACATTCCTATGAACTATGTTTTCTTCATAATTTAATAATATTTCTACTGGGGTTTAACATGGTTTTTCAATGATCATATTTGTATGTGTGAAAACAGAGTATTAAAAACTAAAAAACATAAAATGGAAAAGGTTTTGGTGTCTGCCTAGCTAGTTTATTTTCCTGCCTTCCTTTTTTAGGTTCACAAATGTCAATAGGAAGCTTGTCCTCTGATTTGTCCCATGCTTCTTACTGACTTAAGAACTACAAATGAACTCCACTGTACCTACAAAAATCCCTTTGTTTACTTTGCAATTATATTTTTGCTTTTAGGAAAGACCTTTTCTCTCTTCCTTGCTCTCCTCCCTTTCTCCCTCCCATGCTTCTTTTTTCCTTTCTTCTATTACCTTCTGTTTCTCTACCTGTTTCCTATTCTGTGCTTGACTTTGATCAGTTCAGCATTGTGTACTAAGACAAGCATCCCTCCTACACTGCGTGTAGTGCTCCTGAAAATGTCTAGAAGACAGCAGTTGAGCAAGAAAACTATTACAGAAGCCTCTACCTAACAGATCTAGATTCAAGTTCCAGCTTTATAACTTATCAACTTGTGATCTTAACAATGATGATAACAATGCCTAATACAGAAGATTATTTTAAGGAACAATGAGATGATGAGTGTGAAACACTGACTCAGCTGTAATACGTCACTCAAATTTAAGACATTAGCCATGTAAGACTTGGAGTAGGTAAACTCAAAATATATTAAACAAATAAATTTCCATTTTGGGATGAGGAGTTCTGAATTGATATAATGAATACATCTACAAATAGCTTATTGAATGTTTCCAGATTCTCTTCAAAGCATGGTTTGATTAATCACTACCACACATCTTGACATAGTTACTATTCTCTCATTTTACTGATAGGAGAAAATACTTAGTGAGGTGCCCTGGCAGAAGAATCAGGATTCAAACACTGGTCACAACTGTTAGTCTCTACTGGCTCTCAATAAGCTATTTTTGAAATAGATTGTATTTCCAGGAATTCTATAATCTATTTTAGGTATGGCTAAGACAATTAGTGTTACTACCATTTGTTCTAATGGGTAATGTTTATGATAGGGATCTATAGAATTTTTGAGCAGAAGCCAGAGATTCAATCACCGGATTTGCATCCTGGCCTCATCCTCAAGCCATGCTGAGATGGCAATTAAGTTGGATGTGGTGGTGCATGCCTGTAATCCCAGCTTTTGGGA
>PVKA01044785.1:0-15950 GCA_004027165.1 Ctenomys sociabilis | reverse complement strand
TTTTGTCTTTTTGAGACAGGGTCTCGCTATGCAATTCAGGCTGGCTTTAAGCTCACTTTGTAGCTCAGGCTGGTCTCGAACTCACAACAATCCTCCTGCCTCAGCCTCCCAAGTGCTGGGATTACAGGCATGCGCCACCACGCCCAGCTTTTTTTTTTGTCTTTTTGAGACAGGGTCGCACTATGCAGTTTAGGCTGGCCTTAAGCTCACTTTGCAGCTCAGGCTGGTCTTGAACTCACAACAATCCTCCTGCCTCAGCCTTCCGAGTGCTGGGATTATAGGCCTGCACCACCACGCCTGGCTGTATTACTTAAATTATTATCTACAAACTAAGTACAGTGGTATCTTGGTTCATGAACATAATCTGCTCTATGATTTTGGAAAAGATGGCCACATTTATGTTTGTGAGGGAAAACTGGCTGTGGTTGGGTTTGTCACATGATAGAGAGTTTGCAAACAAAAATAAAATTTTGTCAAACATGTTTGTTTGCAAACCAAATCGCAAACAAAAGCATTCATGAACCAGTGTAGCTGATCATCTACTAAAAGAAACTGTTATGGTGACTCTACATTAATGGAAGACAAGAAAACCATCATTGAAATGTGCTTCTGTTCTTGTCTATCACCTCAGCCTCTTTTGATATAACTGCATAGGTGGCATGAAGGGCCAGAGAGATAGAAAGCTTCTGCTGTACAAATGTGAAGAGGGCATTCCTGGTGGTTTGATCACAGCCTGGCCCCCTCCCTCATAGAAGAATAATAAAATATAGATGAATTTTTGGTGCACATATGAATGACAATGATTTTGAGAGGTGTAGAAATGATTACCTGTAGGTAGTCTGACTGGATAGCAGTAAGCAGATGATCTTTGCTGAGTTCATAAAAAACATCCGAAGTCATGACCTGGGATAATTCCTCACAGAGGAAATGCAAAGCTTGCCGGTGCACCCACTTAGAGCCATATGGATGAGAGCTCCACTTGAGGATAGCAATTAAGGTATCTAATGAGATGCTCTCTGCAATGATATCCTCACAGCCTAAAAGAGAAGGCAAAGACTTCTGAGATTAATCATAAATATTATTTACTGAACGTCAGTGTGCCAGGCACTATACTTAATATGGCTGTAGTACCAAGAATTCAAGGAGATTAAACAAAATCTCACAGAAATCACCAAAAGTTGGTGGGATGGGATTATGGATTATAGCATCACTGGGAATTCTGCTGTCCTATAGAGACAGATCTGTAGAAAAAAACAGACAAGCCTCTCAGTTGTCCAAGAGAATAAATATCTATATGCAAACCCAATAATTTGGATAAGATAGTGAAAAGCATCAGTCCGGGGGGGGGGGGGGGAAGGAAAAGTAGGTGTTGATGTCAAAGTGGTAAAAACTGAGCAGAGGAAGAAAATGATGACATGTGACTGATGCAAATCTGCCCCAGAAGACAGATGGGCTGCCAACCATGGAGACAATTGTTCTTTGTATTATTCTAATAACCTTAAATCTTACAATGTTAACAATTTAATTCCTCAGAAAACAAACAAAATATCAAAGCTTTATGCTCATTTGGGTTTAATTCTAGCAAAATTAAAAAGAAGCATGTGATTTAAGTGACAAAGGCCAAGATCCCGGAGAAAGCAATATAGTATTTTAAGTGCTCCAGGAAGAAAAGAAAATCTGAGGATATTCAGCTATTCTCCGTAGAAAAGATGATGTCAAAAAATAAAGATATAAAACCTGAGTGACAAAGATGGTAGAAAGCAAAATGGCTAAAGCTGAACAGAAATTTTTCACTAAGTTTACTACTAAAATCATCCCAGCACTTAGGAGGCTGAGGCAGTAAGATTGCTGCAAGTTCAAGGCCAGCCTGGGCTACACAGCAAGTTCAAAGCCAGCTTTAACTACAAGATATCCTGTCTCAAGATACAAAACAAACAAACACCAATTCTGATAACATGTAAACAAAAAAGCAGAAATATGTAAACATCACTGCTTCAAACAACAAAAATAGAACGACATAGGTTACTTTAAAATAAATTCAGCTTTAAAAGATATAGCTGAAGGAAGAAAGGTCGACAGTGAACTTTCAAGACTTCCAAAGTTCGAAGTCACTTGAGAGACAAATCCTTAAAGGTCAAAAGAGAAGGGAGTAAATCCCATATTCAGGTGTACAAGATCATTAATAGCTAATATGGTTTTGACAAAAAAAAAAAAATGCTTCTTTCCTTTTTCTAGTATGGTACTCAGTAAAGGGAAATAAATAATTAAGTAACATGATATCCACAAAACATTAAACAAAAAAATATTAGGGCCCCTAAATTTAAAGACTCAATCCACAAATGAGCATTTGAGATGAACACATACTTCTCAGAGGATGAAATTAAAGAAGCGAATAAATATATGAAAAAATGCTCCATATCACTAGCCATCCATGAAATGCAAATTAAAACAGCACTGAGATACTATCTCACCCTAGAAAGAATGGCTATCATCAAAAAAATCAATCAATAACAAATGTTGGAGAGGTTGTGGGGAAAAGGGAACCCTTCTTCGCTGCTGGTGGGAATGTAGACTGGTACAACCATTATGGAAATCAGTGTGGAGACTCCTTAAAAAACTAGGACTGGAAATCCCATTCAAGCCAGCTATACTCCTACTAGGAATTTTCCTGGAAGAACTGAAAACTTCATATCATAGGGACATATGCGTACCTGTTGATAGCAGCACAATTTGTGATAGCCAAATCTTGGAAACAACCAAGATGTCCGTCATATGTGGAATGGTTGAAAAAGATGTGGTATTTTTATACAATGGAGTATTACTAAGCTGTAAAGAATGATAAACTCAAAGTCTTCATATTTAAATGGATGCCACTTGAAGATATAAGCAAAATAAACCAATGTGCAAATATTGTATAGTCTTCCTAGTATAACTCAAAAGAAGAATTGCAAACAGAAATGTATAACACAATTAAAAGGAAAGAAGAACTCGAGGATTGGACAACGAGGAGAGGGCAAGGAGAAACGCTGAGAAACATGACAGGGGCAAGACCATTCACTTATACACACTAAATGGGTAAGACAGTGATCCTGAGAAACATCAGGAGATTTTTGAAATTAGCAGTTAAGTGGTAGGATTCTCACCCCAACTAACTATATATGCTGATACCTGTGAACCAAGCAACTGCACTGAATTTAACAAAGTGTAATAGAAGGGTCACGCTTCAAATGCCTATCATTTTGGTCTTCTAAATATGTACTTCTTGTCATGACATACCAACTATTACTATACTGCCTTTCAAATAAAATTTTTTTTATTTTTATTTATTTATTTATTTATTTTTTTGTCTTTTTGAGGCAGGGTCTCACTATGCAGTTCAGGCTAGCCTTAAGCTCATTTTGTAGCTCAGGCTGGTCTTGAACTCATAACAATCCTCCTGCCTCAGCCTCCCGAGTGCTGGGATTACACAAATAAAAAAAATTTTAAAGGGTAATAAATGAAAAATAAAAATATGTCAAAAGCAGTCCTGGTACAATGCTGTATATGGATGGATTTCTAAATGTCTATGTAAATATATATATAAGTGTTAATTCCTTTTTAAAATTTTTTTTTCTTCATATTCTGTACAGACTTAGAGTTTAGTATCTCAATACTTGATGGAAAATACATGTTCCATGTTATGCCTATGATGCCTGATATTTAGACAAATAGTGTGGGTAAACCAAACTGCACATGTTGCAGGGTAATAGTAAGCTTCTCTTCTGGAGGGTTAACCACCTCAGTTTGCAAATCAAACATTGGAGAAAAAGAAAGGCTGCAAGGTCAGCCAACATTACGGCCTTGGCCTTTCAAGGTCAGTGAAGACTAGGACATAGGAGAATTTGTAATGTAATATCATGTAACTCAGCTATGCCCCAAATTTTCTGATCAAGGAGATTATGGGGCCACAGAAGAATGAGATCGATGATGTATAGTGTACCTAAGGAAAGTCATATGGGAGAGAAAACTTTCTCTCAGGCTTCCACAGAGCAAATTGGTCAAGTAACGGCTGTGACTCATCCCCATGGCTGACACTGACAAAGTCTCTACAGAGTGCGGTACAGGGTTACAGGATAAACCCTGAGGGTACCTGACTGACCTTATCTGATACAAAAGTTACATTTCTTGTTATATAGGTCTTGCTTTACCTCAGTCTTAAACCATACAGCAGAAAAGTATAAAAATGAAGGTATATAAAGTCAAGTCACATTAATATACTGAGCTGTGAATGGCTCAAGTCAACAACTTCTGTGGATAACCCACTTCTACTGTGGACTGCTGATCTGTGTTGGATTGTTTTATTAAATATATATATTAGCTTATCCCTGTTTTGAAAATCTGTAACTTATGTATTGCTGCATGTTACCCTGTTTATGTCATTTTTTCTATTTGTTTTTGCTTCTATTTTTTCACCCTTCAGGTTAAAATACAAATAAAGAAATTAAAAAACAAAAATGTAAAAAAAATTAAAATATTTCATGATGCCACTAATATGTTAGTATCGTAAGGCAGGTTTAAGTCTATGCTTATATGTCTTATGCTGTCTTTAGTGTATAATTAGCACTTTCTTGAACATGGTAGGAGCTAAATAAAAATGTACTGGATAAACAAATAGAACTTCACAGATGTGAGGCAGGCAATAGAACAGTGGTGAAAAGAACCACTGTAAGCAGCATCAATGGAGGGTATAGTGAGGGGGTGGTCACTGTCCTTGCCACGGTTACCAAGTAGTTGGGTAAAGATATCAAAAGTAAGCTGGGTGTGGTAACACACACCTATAATCCTAGTTACTTGAGACAAGGGGATTCTAAGTCTGAGGCCAGCCTGGTCAATACAGAGAGATCTAGTCTCAAAGGGGTAAGGATGTAGGTTAGTGGTAAATCACTTGGCTAGCATGCACAGGGGCCTGGTTTCAATCCCCAGTATGCCCCTTCCCTCACCAAAATTTGGAAAGTAAGCTTCAGAATCCTGAGATGACTTGAGATAGTTCAGCGATATGAGTGCTTGCCTGGCAAGTGCAAGGTCCCTGAGCTCTATCTCTGGTACCAAAACAAACAAAAAACACTTGAGATGACCTAAAATACTGCATAGCATAACCATAACTGGCTAAAAAGACTGGTCAAAATCATGTTGCAATATAACTAGAAAAATCAGGAAGCTCTACACTTCAGACTAAAGAAAAACAACTACAGAGTAGACTATATGTGAGTAGTATAACTACCATGTGCATAAAGTATCTGGGAATTTTAACTGCAGGAATGCAAAATGTGATATAGCTGCTATAAAGCTGAAGCAATCACAGGCTTTCAAGGTATAAGCACCAAGTCTGCATTAGAGACTGCTCCTCTGTTCTTTTCTGCATCCTGTGTTTCAGATGGGCACTGTTCAAGTTACAGGGTTTTCAGAGAAGGATAAAAAGACAGTAGAGAGCTTGAGACTTACAAAGCAGAAAAACTCTAAACAAATAAGATTATGTAGCTTATGTAAGAGAAACCTCAGAAGAGAGAGGAGAAATAACTGACTTCCCTTCTTGCAAGGGTAGGTCCTGGGAAACAAGTGGCTCAATAATAAGACATTTATAACAATTAGAATTTTTCTCCTCTACTGAAAAAAGATCCCTCCAAAAAACAGCAGAGGCTGCTGGCTCATCACATAAAGGACAAAGTACAAAAAAATATTTTCACTGGATAGGAATTAGTTGATAGACAAGTTGCACAAGATACACAAATATCTTTCAACACAAAGATAAAAGTACTTTTAGAAAAATGGTTTCAGGTGTGAGGTGCTGAGTTCAATTCCTGGTATGATGGGGGGGATCTTAACACTTACTGTTAAGTTTAAAAATCAAAACTTTAAAATAACATCTTTATAAAGCATAGTGCAACCACCACAGTGGTGGGTCATACATACAGATGATGTACAAAGGCATGAATATATGTGGATGAGAGGTGAGATGTAAAGAATGTTCTAAACAGTCTTCTTCATTTGTGGTAAGCTGAATGTCAAGCTAGAACAGGCCTCATTCAGATGTCACTTAAGTAATCACTGGAGTAGAAGGCAGGTAGGTGGATGAGTCAGTCTGATGGGAACAGCAAGCTTCCAGAAGTGTTTAGGAATAAAGCAGGGAAAATCAGAGGAAAGGCGCCTACCAACCCAGGATATCAACAGAGAACTATTAAGAAAGAGACTTACAGAGAGCATGACTGTAAATTTGTTTCTGAAGTTATAAAGAAGTATAACACAGTAGGAAAAGGTGAGTTCTGAAATCAGAGACTAGACATTAAATTCCAACTCCACCCCTTAGCAGCAAAATCACCTTGGGTAAATCACTTAACTCTGAAACTGAAATTTTCTCATCTATAAAACTAGGATTCTCTCTTTTCATAGCCTATTATACAATCCAAATGATAACCACATCACTTACAGTTTCCTAGAATTTTACCTAACTCTCAGGCCTTTTCATGTGTTGCTCCATTCTTCTGGAATGTTCCTAACCTTCCTCTTTAAACCTTCTGTACCATTTAAGACTCAATTTAGCAAAACCTATTTTAAGAACCTACCTTGAACTTGCTCCCCAGAGAATAGGTCAAGTGTACGGTAAGGTCAGAGCTACCTAAAATTTTTCTGGTGCTCTATGTTTCCCTCTGAAATAGCACTAAACTCTCTTAATACTTATGTTTTTTATACATTTGCCTAATTCCTCCACTAGACTAAGAGTTCCTTTAGAGTATTGGCATTACCTTATCTCTGATATACAATGCCTGAAAAATCTAATGGGTAGCTAATTTAAAAAAATAGCTGGCTGTGGCAGTGAACTGCAGCACTCAGAAGGTTGAGGCAGGTCTACAAAGCAAGTTTAAGGTCAGCCTGAACTATATAGTGAGACCCTGTCTCAATGAACAAACACAATCCCCCCAATAATGGTCAACATTTTCGATAACTTATGTATATATGCTAAACTCCATGTTACATGCTTAGAACATTTAATTCTAGCACTTCTCAAGGAAGGTGATATTACATTTTTATTTTATAGATAAGAAAAGACAAAGGTCAAATAACTTGCCCAAGGTCAAAGAGCTAGAAGAGCCAGGTGTGGTGGTGCAGGCCTGTAATCCCAGCACTCGGGAGGCTGAGGCAGGAGGATTTTTGTGAGTTCGAGACCAGCCTGAGCTACAAAGTGAGCTTAAGGCCAGTCTGAAATGCATAGTGAGACCCTGTCTAAAAAAAAAAAAAAAAAAAGAGCTAGGAAGTTGTTTTTTTTTTTTTGCGAACTGGGGATTTCACTCAGGCCCTTCTACCGAGCCATCTCCCCAACCCCAGAAAGGTTATACACATCTTTTCCTTCCCCCCTGAAAAAAATCTCTTCCCATTTTATGCCTGTAATATTAGGCCTTATATTGATCAAGTCTCATTAAAATTTATCAACTTACAACCACTTCTCTAATGAACAAGAAAGCATCTTAGAAATACATCAGGGCCAGGGAGATAGCTCAGTAGAATAAGTGTCTGCCTGGCAATCACAGGGTCCTGAGTAAAGAAAAAGCAAGCAAGCAAGCAAACGTGATATTTATTGGGCTCTAAATCCTATAAACCCTGGAATGTTGAAAGATATATTTTAAGTTATATTGTACTTTCATATTAATTAGCGATAATACACCTTTTGTCAGGATTAACATCATGGGGATAAAAATATGCATATACCAGTAAGGCAGAAAGGAGGCTGGCAGGAAAAGACAATAAGTAGGATACCAAAGATGTCACACAATGCCTCTTTAGTGGATCAAAACTATTAGCACACCCGAAGCTAGTCAGATTCTTGGTGACAAACTGATACAAACACAAATTCCTTCAGACCACTGCATAGATAAGAAGGTCTGTATATATGCATGTACAAATTCTTCTCTAGTGAGCAGAATGCATATATTGCATCTCAGCAATTCTCAAATTGCTGTTAAGCAATAGTCTGTTTTTGTAAGCTTCCAATTTGTTATGGGCAATATCTGTAATAAAATTAGGCAAAAATGCCCGTTTGATATTGTGGCAACATCAAATCAGTGGAAACATTTCCTTGGAGTCTTGGATACTTATCTCACCGTGGACACACTTTGTACAGAATGCTCTAGCCCACAACCCTTCTTCCTTCAGTAGCTGGGATTAGCTTCTTAGCTCAGCCATGTGAAGAATGTCGTGGCTAGTTTGCTGGCCCCACGAGAATGAGCAGCACTGTGAACAAGCCACTTGTGCTGACCAGCACTGCCTCCTGAGTGGCCCCAGCACATGAAAGCAGGACTGCACTAGCTAACTTGGAACTTGTGGAGAATAAACACTTGTTAAGTGCCACCAAGTCCTCAGGGTGTTTGTAATGGCCAGTGAATAAGCCATGAACTTTCTAGATGAACTCTAAAGCTATTATCATCAATTTTCCTATAAAGAAAAATTCTATCTTATAAAGAAATGGCATTTAATAAATGAAAGGCAAAATGAATGTTCCTCAAGTAGCAGTTTTCAATCATGCTATTGTGAGGTTTGTTGACAACATGAAGTCAATTTCCTAAAATTCTTTTGAATTTTACATTTACAGGTTCACCTCCTACTTGTGTATTTTCTTCTTTTCTCTTTTATCAGAATATTTTCTTTCTACTGCTTAATGTGGGTAAAAATTCCTCTTTTCAAAAATTTGAGCTAGGGCTCGGTCTCAGTGGTGTTAGCATCTCCTGGCAAGCGCAAGGTCCCGAGTTCAATTCCCAGTACAAAATAATAATAATAATGATAATGATAATAATAATGATGATAATTTTTGAGCTATAGAATCAGAATGAATAAATGATCAAGCCTTAAAGAAAACTAATGTATAATTCAGAAATACAAATTACTGCTGCTAATGATGCTGCACGCTAAGAACACTTTGTTTTTATGATGAGATTTTTTGGTTTTTCTTCCAGACTTGTGATAACAAAAGTTGGCTCAATGTTGACAGCTCTCTGAACTGTCAGGTCTATCTTAATTCCCCTTTCATGCTTATCATCCAGTATTCTTGGTATCCCCTCCTAACTTGTTTAACAAGTACCAGTCTTGTGTCCATCAGACTTCAGTTGCAGACTAGGGGTAGTATAGAGGCTTATGATCAGTGGCACAGAAATCAGAAATAAAATTTGAAGTATCAACAGGCTTGCACAAAAGTTACTTCATTTCTTTCTTATTAAGCCAATTACTGATTCTGAATCCTGAGGTAGGAATTATCAATCAAGTAGGAAGTGAGGATGACAGGAAGCAGCAGGAAGAATGGGGGCAGTTATTTTACTAATTCTTGACTATTTTACCAGCCAGATTAAAGCACATCCTGTGAGTCTTAGCACCGTATATGAAGCTGAAATGATCCACCAGCATTCCGGGATTACGGTGACCATAGAGTCCATATATCTATACACAATCCTTTCTCTAGGCTAGACATCATAAATTTTTTACTGTGCCTACCGGCCCTCTTTTGACCTTGATATTAAATCAATTATGTTCCACTGATACCTCCTCCACAATAGTCTTTGATTAGCCTCTTCATTTTCCACTTCCTCTAATAGCATTGTAGTGGATGTGTAACAAGTGGCCAACTTATTACACCCACTTGAATTAACTAGTGTGGTGCTGGAGTGGGAGGCCCACTTGAGGGTTGCCAGCAGTATAAAAGGCAGAACAGAAGATACTGTTGGAACGTTGTTAGGGATGCTGTTTGGAGAAGCTGTTGGAAGCTGCTAGTTCTCTTAGGCTGTGCTGCCAGAGGACCTTGTTATGCTGGCTTTCCTGATGAACTCTGGTCTTCATCTTGAGCATAGCGTCCTGGCTCCAGAGGGGAAGGTGGTGCACTGTTCAGCCTCATGGAGAAGCTTATTGCTGGGGACAGCTATGGTACTTTTGGTGGAGCTCTGGTGCTTACCTTAGGCACTGTTTCCTAGCTCCAGTTCAGATCCCTCATCTTGTTAGCACAGATCCTTCATCCAACTGGCAGAGACTTCTAGCTTCTACTACTGACCTCTGGGCCTTTCCAGCACAGATCCATGAAGCGGACCTGCATGACACTTTGTTGTGGGCTCAGGACCTCCAGCTGGTTTATGGAAGGCATTGTTAAGAGCTCTAGGTGGACCCATGGAGGATATTAGGTGCCATGCCCTCACCCAGAGGCCTTAGTATTTAATGTGTGGATAGATTTCCGGTACTTGTATGTGATTCTTGGGTGATCCCTTAAAAACTAATAATGTAAAATGTGTCCTGCACTCTGTTGTTCACCTTGCAAAAACCCCAAACCATAACCTTTGTTTAAATTCTCAGCACTTCACATTAACTCCTGAAAAGCCTATCTTTTCCTACAGCTTCTCTCTTTCTTGCACATATTTTGCTACAGGGTCTCACTATGCAGCTCACACTCATAGTGGTTCTCTGGTTTTCAGCCTCCCCTGGGCTGGGATTAGAGGTGTGTGCCACCATGCCTGGACTGTGACAGGCTCAGCCCGCCTTGGGGGCACGGCCGGTGCAGCATGTGGTGCTGGAAATCAAACTGTTGTTCCTGCATTTGCCTAAACAGGCGCTTTAATTCACTGAGGTATCTCGCCAGCCCCATGAGCTATCTTGTTGGCCCCTCTCTAGCTTTTCAATCCACACTGAGCATTGTTCAAAGTTGAAGTTTTTTTAAAATATTGCTATCACATCATCTCTACTTGTCTATTTTACAAAAGCAACCAAGAATTACAGATCCAAGACAGAAGATGAGGGACAAACAGGACAGATGACAAGCCAACGTATGTCTCAGTATTTTAAATTGTCAGTCTAGTCTACAGACTGTGACTTCTGTGTGCTCCGAATGATTGATTTTGAGGAGTCTACCCTCTCCCCACCAGGAGTGCTCTCCTGGCTTCCCAGCCTTACTTCTCTTGTGCCCAAGAGCACTCACCAAATGAACAACCTACACAAAATACACTTGGCGCTGGCTGTCAGCAGGGATTGTAGGGAATGGAAGAAGAAATCCAGGCCACAATGGTTGTTGACAGAAATGACTCTAGAAAACAGAATTACTGACTCCCTGGTAAATGACAATAAACAACTCCCCTCTTATAAGGGGGAGATGATAATCCCTGTATGAAGCAGTCTCATAGTAAGACTTTTCACCAAAAGTTGATTAACTGTAGGTATAAATGGAAAATGAAGGATTAGCTCAGTGGTAGTGGTACACTTGGATGGAACAGGAGCATTATTAACTATAAAGTCCTGACTTTGTTTCTGGTACTGGGGACTGAACTCAGAACCCTGTGCTTGTCAGACAGGCACTTAAGTTGCTGAGCTATCTGCCCAGTCCTAAAGTCCTGATTTTAGATAGTTTTTGGCTAACAGCTTGGCTAAAGCCATGAAAAAGCAACCACTGGATGTGACTTGGATGACTCTGAAATCTAGGCATGCTTCCAAGTCTGGAAACTTTCCAAGTCAGTGTTTAAAGAGAATCTATCTTGAAATTGCAGAGTAGACTGTTATAACTCAGGCTAAAGATTCAATCTAAAGAATATCAGAGCTACAAAGATTATTTGAATGAAAGCTTCAATAAGTCTGTGATAAAAACCTGAGTTTTAGCAGGTGTGGCAGTGCCTGCACGTAATCCTAGCACTCTGGGAGGTTGAGGAAGGAGGACTCTAAGTTTGAGACACAGCCTGTGCAATTGAGATGCCACATAAATAAATAAATAAATAAATAAATAAATAAATAAAGCAAGCCAGCCTAGGATATAGCTCAATACAAAGGCCCTGGGTTCAATATCTAGGACTAACAAAAAAAAAAAGGGGGGGGGGGAATTCAGGTCCTGATAGGAATACTTGAGACTTGGAATGAATGGATGAGTTGACATGATAAACTCTAACATTTGGGCTAAAAAATTAGCTAAAATTCCTTACTGAGAAGGCAGTCTGCCTTTGACTGGAGACACAGCATGTACCTGGTAAGAAGATGGCTATCTTCTTCAAGATCAGCCCCTGAATCTGCTCAGGAGATTAATAATCTGAGTCAGGTTGATAGTATGGTTGGAGGGGGAAAATAAAGTCCTGTTCTGGAAGGAAGGAGTGCAGACATTTAAGAATTGCATGCATAATGGAGGTCTACTTATGTGTGTGTAACTTAAATGTATCAGAGCAGGAAGGAAGTAACTCATTCAGAGCCCAAGGGATTCACTGAAGCATTTTCCAGTAGGCTGCACAGATCCACTGAAGTATGGCAAAGGAGGATGAAAATCTAGGTTTGGTAAAGGAAGGGAGAAATTGTGATAATTTTTAGTATTTCAACTTGCTCATGCTTCAACTATTTTTCCCAATTTCCATCCTGTATGGATCCAAGTTAAGGGTAACCAAAAGAAAAATGTATGGGACTTGGAAGGCAGAAGTGAGGCAGCTGCCATTATTCTCCAAAAATCTCTGTAGTTCGGCATGGTAACAGGTGACACAAAGGTACTGGCTTGGCTTATCTGTTGTATGTCTAGCTCTTACAACTGTTTACTGTTGACCACACTGGCCCAATGCCAAACTTCAGTCTTGACATTGGTCTATTAAAAGAAAAACAGTATTTGTAATTGTCATTCTGGATTCTGGAATCCAACTAATGCTCTCTTTTTTTTTTTTTTTTTTTTTTTTTTTTGGCATAACTGGGGATTGAACTCAGGACCTTGTGCTTGCCAGGCAAGAGCTTATTCAACTAAGCCATCTCCTTGGCCACTAATGTCCTAGCTGCAGCTCCCAGGACACAAGAGCTACTTCCCATGAGCTCCTCTTCAGTCCCAGTTCAGCAGCCAGATGCATATGGCTTCTCAGGTTTACTGGATCCCATCACTCCCTCAGATTGTTTAATTCTGACAAGCCAGAGCTGTCCACTACCCTGAGCAAACTCTGAAAAGCTATGATGAGAGAGTTAAGAGTTCAGTCAGCTGCAGCAGTGAGCTGTGCCTAATTCCACCATCTTGCTTGAAGCAAGCCTTTTGTGGAGGTGGGCTGGTCACCACCCTAAAGACTCTGGTGGAGTGGATTTAATGCAGCACAGTACACAAACTGTTCTGAGTGATACAGAGGACTGAATTATGCAGCTCTGTGCCCACCTCACATTCTCTCTGCCTTTTTCTGTAATGATCCTGTTTCAAAAGTGTAACCTGACAGACCCTGCTTCAGTCATAGCTTTGTATCTCAACTTTGACACCTCAGAGTGAACATGTCCAGGAACTGGCTAGGCACCCATACCTACAGATGCAAATGCAAGACAAAAGGGAGCATACACCTCAGGCAAATCATGTATCCAATGGGGGCATGGAGGCTAGTGACAAATACATCCATTTCCTTCTCTTGTGTGGACAATTCTTGAACTAGTCCGTGTAGCTGGTCAGAGGATGCCAGCAGGGCAAAGCTCAGTTGAACAGAGTAGAGATCAGCTTAGAGCATGTAACTGTACAGTTCCCTCATTTCTTCCCGACTTCCCACACCCACTCTCTCTAAGAACTTCCCCAAATAAACTACTGAAATCTAAGTCCTTATCCTAGGCTTTACTTTCTGGAGGAAACCCAGGCTAAATAAGAGCAGACACAAAAATCTTCAGTCTTGACACTGGTCTATAAAAAAACCAGTATTTGTAATTGTCATTCTGGATTTTGGAAACCAATTAATGTTCTTTTTTTTTTTTTTTTTTTTTTTTTTGCTTAACTGGGGATTGAACTCAGGACCTTGTGCTTGCCAGGCAAGAGCTTATTCGACTGAGCCATCTCCCTGGCCACTAATGTCCTATTTAACCCTGGATTCCAAGTTACCTTTCTAAATTTTCACTAAGAAAAAATTTAGATACAATAATATAAATAACAAAGCTTTTTTTTTTTTTCTTTCTAGTTGTTTTGAGACAGAGTCTTGCTATGTAGTTCAAGTTGGCTTTGAATTCACTATGTAGCACAGACTAGCCTCAAACTCAAAGTGATTTTCCTGCTTCAACCTCTCAAGTGCTGGGGTTTATAGCTGTGTGCCACCACACCTGGTTTGGGTTTTTTTTTTTTTTCTCCTTTTTTGTAGTACTAGGGATAACTGAACTTAGTGCCTACACATGGTACTTTGACACTGAGCTACATTCCCAGACTACAATACAACTCTTGATCTCAAGAAGCTAATAAACATCAAAGAGGCGCAGAACAAGCATATTCAAAAAGCTATGATATACAGTAGAATGGGGGCTACTTGAATTCTCAGTGTTGTAAAAACTGAGAATCTGCCAAATCAGCAGATTAAAGCACCTGCTTAGGAAGGAACAGGGGCTGGGGGTTCAATTCCCAGGTGCCTGCTGTTACAGCATTTGTGAGGCTGTAAACAGGAGGATCACTATGCAGTGAGACCTTATAGACCTTGTCTAAAAATACAAACACAAAAACTAAACAAACAAAATAATTGCATAGATGGATTAGAATTTGGCTTTGGGAGAAGAGATGTCATCATTTAACCCCTTGATACCTAAAATGAGAAAATCAACTATTAATGCCAAGGGGTTAATGAAACAAAATGCTATTTGTTCACCTGTGAAATATTAGGATGACTTGGCAATGTAACATAATGAAGAAAATCAAGCCCTGAATAATGTAAGAAATGAATTTGGTAAAATGAACACATTGTGAGCATTTATGAAGTAGTCAGTAAAAGAAAAGCCCGGTGTGTTTACTCTAATCAAGGTACATTTATGACTGAATTAAGCCATCAGGGAAAACAAAACAGAGTACCTCTAGCTTTTTTTCTCTACATACTCATGTCTCCAAACTTCATCTTTCTCCTTCATAATGATAACCTTCAGATTAAACCCTCTGGTGCTGCAGCAGACATTTTCCAAAGCAGCCTAAGTCCAAGGGGCAGAAGCCCTGACTGTGGCATGCCGGAGGGCACAAGTCCCCTAGAACAATCCTGAAGATATAGTCTAGTTAAACTCTGACAGCTTAAGACTGCTTTGTGAGAGAATAAGTGCCTTTCTAGTAGGGGAATCATATCTATCTGCAGGTGTCTTAGCCTCCTGATGTTGGAAGTGTGGATATAGAGTTCTGAGACCACTGCTGGCAGTGGGTGAGCCACTGGGACTGATGAGAGGTTAAGGGCATTTTATTAAGGAAGCTAAGACATATTTGGATATAGATTTTTCTCCTAATTTTTCTCTACCTGAGTGACTTTCATCCTAGTATTAAGTAGGAAATTACAGTAAATGGTAGTTCATTCTCACATCTACAGATTAACTTTTTTTACTTGCAATTATGTTGAATGTTTCAAAGTGACAAGAAAATAGAAGGTGTGTCCTTTGAGTTGTTTTTATTTTTATTTTTTGTTTTTGGTGCTGAGGACTGAACCCAGGACTTCTAGCTTGCTAGGCAAGTGTTCTACTGCTGAGCCAAATCCCTAGCCTCCCTTTAAGTTGTTTTACACCCATTTTCTAAGAAAGAAACAGGTGAGATAATGAGAAACTGAAACTGGTTAATGTTCAGACCAACTGTTCCTTTAGGGGGAAAGTGTGACTACAGTAAGCACATAACTTTTTGTTTAAATAAATGCAGTTCATGCTTGTCTGTAATACACTACCAGGAGCAAACTAGGGAAGTTTGACTGTAGATAGTACAGACGATAGCAGCAAGTATATACGCTGCAATATATACTTGCAGTATATACTCCCTGTGGTTCATAAGGGAGTACCTTGCTTTTGTACTCTAGAAGAAACAAGTGGCCCTGCAAGAATAGTCACTTTGAGAAGCCAGAAGTGAGGTGTGGGAAATGGAAAACACACTGGAATAATGCTGTATAATTCCTATAGAAAGCAATGCTGTGAGCAGCCCTTGCCAACAACCCACACAGAAGTGGCCAGTTTCCTCTAGGATGGCTGCCTTAGGACAA
>PVKA01044784.1:0-15931 GCA_004027165.1 Ctenomys sociabilis | reverse complement strand
TTTTTTTTTTTTTTTCTTTTCCTTTCCTGGGATCTTGTTCATGTTAGAGAGTGCTACACTCCTGGGCTACATCCCCACCCTGGGTGCTATATTAAAGTTAATTGTGTTATTAGTATGTCAATATGGATGTTCAATTAATTAATAACTCTTTTAATCCCTTTACACTTATTTAATTTTCCCTACATTTAATTCTTTATTTTTTATTTTAGGGAAAGGTCTATAGCATGTTCAGGGTCTTACTACTAGATCAGACTCCTAGTGATCTGCCTGTTTACAGCCTCCTAAGAGCTGGGATTACAGGTGTGTGCCACCACACCCAGTCTCAACAGCCATCTCAGTGTGCTCCAGGGGCATGGCTATCATGGCAGGCCCAGGATTGAACCTCCATCCCTGAGCCTGCTTGCAGGTGCTTTAATCTGCTGAGCTATTTGGCCAGCAGAACTCTTTTAGTCTCTAAGAGAGGATATGTAGTAATTCTCCTTTAGGCAATATTAAAAATTCCATTAATATCAATAGATAGTCTGTTAATACTGCATTTCTGGAGTAACCTCACCTTCACTGAACCGAGTTGTTGTCACCATTTTCAGTATTTATTTATTTTATTTATTTATTTTTTTGGGCGGAACCGGGGATTGAACTCAGGCCCTTGTGCTTGCCAGGGAAGCACTTATTCCACTGAGCCATCTTCAGTATTTATTTTTAATTAATTTTTTTTTTTTTTTGGTGGGTACCAGGGATTGAACTCTGAACCTTGAGCTTGCCAGGCAATCACTTACTCAAGTGAGCTATCTCCCCAGCCCCCTAAATGTATTTATTTTCTTATAGAAATATACGCCAGAAAAGAGCACAGTGGAAGGAACTGCTCCCGAAGTGAAGACAGAGTGCCCCTCTACCTCAGAAGCTTAACCACCCTTTCCCAGAGCCCATGCCACACTCCTACCCAAAGGAGACCACCAGCTTCCTTCCTAACATGACGTGGTGTGTCGTGGCCTTAAGGTGCTTCTAGAAGGTGGTCTAGGTGTCAATATTTTTCTGGCTAGGGCTGGGGATACAGCGCACCAGAAAGCACTTTAAAAAAAAAAAAAAGCACTTTCCTAATATTACTCTTGTTTCAACGAAAAACTCAGAAGAATTTCTTTTCTCCATATATTAAGCCGAATCATAGCAAATTACTGACCCAGAGGCACATCTGTGATCAGAGATCAGAAGGCTAAGTGTTAAGAGGACAAAACTAAAGTTAAGGGGCTGGGGAGATGGCTCAGTGGAATAAGTGCTTCCCTGGGAAGTATAAGGACCTCAGTTCAAATTCCTGGTTCTGACAAAAAATAATAATAATAATAATAATACAAATTCAACAATGGTTGTTATATTGAATAATGTCATCAAATTAGTTGTTTAGATTATCAGATATAAGCATACAAAATTGGTTTAAGAAATTAAAAAGAAAAAAAATTTCATCATTCACTGCTATTTTATTCTTTTTTTTTTCTGTTTTATTCTTATTTTTACTTTTTTCTGGTTTTTGTTTAAAGATTGCTCAAAGACCTAAATGGAAGAGCTATAACTCTGAAATTCTTAAAAAAATACGTAGAGGTCAATCTTCACCACCTTAAATTTGGCAATGGTTTCTTAGCTATGAGCTTTTTTTGTTGTTGTTTTTGCAGTACCAGGGATTGAACTCAGGACCCTGCACTTGCCAGGCAAGCGCTTATTCCACTGAGTTATATTCCACTGGGCTTATTCCATAGACCTTAACTATGAGCTTCTAAGAAGCTCAAGCAATGCAATGGCAAAAGGACAAGTTGGACATCGTCAGCCTCTTTTGTGCATCAGAGGCCTACTACCTAAGTGGAAAAGGTGCACATTTCATGGGAGAGCACATTTGTAAGTTGCATATGTGACGAACACTATGAGCTGCACCTAGAATGTCCCCCAGAAGCTTGTGTGGGAAAGCCTTGCTCCCCAGTGCAGCAGTCTTCAGAGGCCTGAGGTGATGGGTTGGGAGCATCTAACGTCATCCTTGGGTTTGTCTGTTGATGCTCACAGCTTGTTGAACAGTGGGGCCTCACTGGAGGAAGTGGGCCATTGGAGACATGCGTTTCAGGGTACATGTCCCCCAGCCTCCATCCTCTCCCTATTGCTGGCCACCAGGAGGAGAGTGGCACAGCTCCACCACACCTTCCCGCCCTGATGTACTCCCCAGTGTGGGCCCAGAAGCAACAACGGAGCCAGCAGACAGTGGGCCGAATCCTCTGACATGTCCTCCCATGTGCTGCTCTTCTCGGATGTTCACCACACCAATAAAAACTAACACAATGCTAGGCCCATAGCTAGAAAATACATGCAAAGAGCTTTTACAGCACAATAGCAAAGAGACATATAACCCAAATTTTTAAAATAGTGTCAAGGATCTGGGTAGGTAGCCATTTCTCCAAGGAAGATATTTGAATAGCCAATAAGCCCATAAAAAGGTTAGTTATTGGCTGTCAAGGAAATGCTAAGCAAAACTACGACGTGACACCAATCTCATGTATACTACAATGGCGGTAATAGGAAAGGTAGGGCCGGGGAGATGGCTCAGTGGAATGAGCACTTCCCTGGCAAGCACAGGGTCCTGAGTTCAATCCCTCATTCTGCTAAAAATAAATAAATAAATAAAATTTAAAAAAGAACAATTTAGTTGAAATCCTCTAGGAAAAGAGAGAGAGAGAGAGTGAGAAAGGGACTGGGGGAAGAATAGGAAAGGTAATAGCAAGCACGACAAGAACGTGGAGGAACTGGAATTGTTAGACATTGCTGGTGGGAATGTAAAAAGGTACAGTCACTTTAGAATACAATTTGGCATTCTCTCAAAAAAAAAAAACTAGGGGCTGGGGAGATAGCCTAGTAGAATAAGCACTTCCCTGGCAAGCACAGGGTCCTGAGTTCAATCCCTGGTACCACAAAAAAAAAAAAAAAAAAAAAAAGAAGAAGAAGAAAATAAAAAACTAGAATTCCCATATGACCTACCAATTATATTTCTAGGTATATACAGAAGGGAAATGGAAATAAATATAGGTCCCAAAACCTCATACTAAATTTCCATAGCAATGTTTGCCATCATGGTTAAAAAAAAATGACTCAAATGTCTATCAATTGGTGAATTTACAAATAAAATGTAGTGAGTCCATTCAATGGGATATTATTTGGCATAAAAGGGAATGGACTCCCCAAAAGAAGGTTCAATTCCCGGTTCTGCAAAAAAAAAAAAAAAAAAAAAAAGATACTTAAAGAGAATGGACTACTGGTTTGCACTCTAATGTGAGTTAACCTTGAAATACTAAGTGAAAAAAACTAGATAAACAAGAACACGGATTATTGCTTAATTCCAGTTATATGAAACTTCTAGAAACAGCAAACCCATAGAGACAAAAAGTAATTAGTGGTTGCCTAGGGTGAAGGTAGGATGCTGAAGGATTGAGGGGGTGGCATTTAAAGGATCTGGGGCTTCATTTGGCAATGATGAAAATGTTCTAAAATTGATTGTGAGGGCCAGCAAGATAGCTCAGTGGACTAGGCGCCTTCTTAAGCAAGCACAGGGACTGGAGTTCGATCCCTAGTACCACATGCTGTGCCGGTCCCGTCCCTTGGCAGGGTGAGCCAACTAGGAGTCTGGTGTGGTGGTACATGCCTGTAATCCCAGCACTGAAGAGGCTGAAAACAGGAGGATCACTACAAGTCTGAGCTACAAAGTGAGACCCTGTACCAAACACATAAATTTAAAAAAAGAATCCCAGCACTCGGGAGGCTTAGGGAAGAGGATTGTTGTTATGAGTTTGAGACCAGCCTGAGCTACAAAGTGAGCTTAAGGCCAGCCTGAACTGCATAGTGAGACCCTGTCTCAAAAAGACAAAAAATAAAGAAGAAAGAGAGAAAGGATTGATTGTGATGATCAATAACAAACTTTTCCAAATCCATTGAATTGTACATGGTACATGTATGAATTTTAAGATGTGTGAATTATATCTCAATAAAGCCACAACAATTATGTACAGGGTCAGTTAATATTGTTTTTTTTTTTTTGTCTTTTTGAGACAGGGTCTCACTATGCAGTTCAAGCTGGCCTTAAGCTCACTTTGTAGCTCAGGCTGGTCTCGAACTCACAACAACCCTCCTGCCTCAGCCTCCGGAGTGCTGGGATTACGGGCCTGCACCACCATGCCCAGCTAGTGAGGGCTTTTTGAAATCATTCTTTTAATCTCAATTTTCCCAGGAAAGAAGGCAAAAAATCGTTGTGTGCCAATGAGATAAGGTGGGGGGAGGGGAGTGTGAGTTTGAGCAGAAGTGAGAAGAGATGGCAAAGGAGCAGTAGAATGGGCTCGTGGGGGCTGGGGGCATGGAGCAGCCCGGTGGGCGGGCACAGGCAGAGGCATAAACCACGAAGTGGCCATGAGCAGACTCCTGAGGACCCCAGCTGTCAAGGCCTGAGTCATCCCTCCTGCCAGCCAGACAGCCCCAATTCTTCCAGCATTACTCATGCATTTTTGGCTCACAGCCTTTCACTCTCTCTCTCTTTCTCTGGATAGTCTCCCCTGAATTTACTGCCTTTTGACAACGTTCCTCCCAGAACTGAATGTTCTTCCCTGGGTAGGGCTGGCCTGAGCCTGCCTCCCTGGCACCAGGCCGCCGGACACTTCACATTAATTCAGTCTGAGATGATTGGAGCACAACCATAGGGATCCCAACAGCTCTGAAGAGCAGAGGGGAAGTTTATCTGATTTAGCCCCAGGACATCGTGGGGGTGGAACTCTAGAGGTCTGCAAAAGAAACTAAGGAGAAAACCTCGTGTTTCTGTTTGATGTGTTGGCTGGTGGACCGTGCAGAGGCTGGGGTCAGGAGCTTGGGCAAAAATGCCTGTGCAAGACGCTGACCCGGGCAGCTCCTCCACAGCTCCACCCCGAAGAGCCACAACCCATCCAGTTCTCGGGTGCAGCAAGTGAAAGGCAAGAGTGTGGGGCCCTCGGGGGCCCTTGCAGCTATAGTCATTGCCACATGCTGGGGTCACAGCCGGTCCAGGTCTCTGCGGTAGGTACCAGAAGGTTCTGACCAGTGGGGCATGTGTGGCAGCAGCGTGGCAGCTTTGGGCACCAGATCCAGATTAAGAACCTGTTTCTGCTGCTTCTTGACCATGTGGCATTGGCTTCTAGCACATTCTTCAGTCTCTTGGGGTCTGAGTTTCCATATCTGTAACATGGGGTTATCCAAAACCATCCCCTTGGGCTGGCTGTGGAAGAAATGGCACCAAGGGCCCTCAGGGGTGGTGCTTTCGGATTTGTCATTTTTCTTCTGAAGCACGTCTTGCCTAAGTATCTCCTGGCCATCCCCATTGTGCCACCTGGCTCTTGCTTCCTCCTGGGAGCCTTCCTGGATTAGCCGTCCCTCTTAGGTCCCCCACATCGCTGCCACTGTGCTTGTCGCCCTCTTAGACTCTCAAATGGCACTAGAGCTCTTTCGTGGTCTGTCTCCCACTAAGACTGTGGAGCTGGAAGTGGGATCTTGTCCCCATTGTCTTCCCGGTTCGTAGCACATTCACATCAGCTGTCTTACTCTCACTGTTTTATCCATCTTTGGGCCAAAATACCCAACACTCACAACTTAAAGAAGAGGATGGGTCGCACTTGTGCTTGAGCCTGTGGCCAGCTGGCTCCGAGGCGGAAGCCACACAGGGTGGGGTCTGGCCTCACCACGGTGGCCAGGAAGCAGAGCAAAGGGCGCCCGGCAGGAGGAGGTGCTCTTCCAGGTCGTGGCTGCAGTGACCCTCTTCTGATGACGCTCACCTCACCGCACATTCAGCTCTGAACGCCTCGGCAGGTGAGTCTGCTGCTGACCACAGGACCCAGGATGGAGTCACCTCTCATCCACCAGCCTTAACTTTGCAAAAAGTAAATGTATCCATATGCTATGTGTACAGTTAAAGTAAGTCTTTAGAAAGTTGGGGCTGGGGATATAGCTCAGCAGCATAAGTGCCTGCCTGGCTAGCGCAAGGTCCTGAGTGAAATCCCTGGTACAAAAAAAAAAAATGCCCTTTGAAGGTTACAGACCGAAAACTTCTGGCTATATAATCTCCCTCCCCTGAGATGCCTGACCTATTTTCCCTCTCCATTTTTCCTGATAGCACCTATCACCATCTATCCAGGTCTCTTCCCGTACTTATTTGGTCCACTGTCTACTCCTCCACTGAAGTGTAAGCTCCACCATGTTCACTGCTGTAGACACAGCAAGCAGCCTGGAGATACACAGAGCTCAGTGACAGTGCATTCAATGAATGAATGACTGAATACCCTAAGTGTTCTCCAGGGCTGTTATGTCAGGCCATAAAGAACCCTGCAGTGGCAAGAATCCCTGTTGCTATATCTGTCTCAGCTTCCAGTCTTTGGTGTCCCCTTCAATTGTTGATTTTTTGAGATGGTCTCTGTCAGTACAAGCCGACAGGTTGTGCAGCTCAGGCCGGCCTTGAACTCACATTGCAGCCCAGGCTGGTCTAGATCTCACAGCGACCTTCCTGCCTCAGCCTCTGAGTGCTGGGGCTAGGAGCTTCAGCCCACACCGGCTCCCTGCAAGCCTTTGTCTCTGGCCCCCTCCATGCTTGACGTCTACCTGCAGCCTCACCAGCCTCTCTCTGTGCTCTGCCCACTTGCTTTCCTTCTTCTCTGCTATCAGCCAGCTCTTTCTAAAGCATAATTTCCCCCAGCCTGTCATTCCACTCTGGAAGTGCATAGGGTTTCCTGATGGCTCATCTGTCCAGGACCTTCTGCTAAACCTGCCCTTGGGCCAGAGCAGGCTTCCATATTACATGTTCAGCCAGTTAGAAGGTTCCTGGAAATTTCTATTTTTTTTTTTTTCTTTTTGAGACAGGGTCTCACTATGCAGTTCAGGCTGGCCTTAAGCTCACTTTGTAGCTCAGGCTGGTCTCGAACTCACAACAATCCTCCTGCCTCAGCCTCCCGAGTGCTGGGATTACAGGCCTGCGCCACCACGCCCGGCTCTCTATTTTTTTTAATTAAAAAAATTATTTATTTATTTGGTACAGGGTCTTGCTAGGCGGCTGGGACTCATAGTGATCCTCCTGTCTCAGCCTCCCTAGTTTTGGGATTATAGTCGTACACCACCACACCTGTGTTCTGGTGTGGGCATAGTATGTGGTACTGGGCATTGAACTCTGGTCCTTATATTTGCCAGGTAGGCCCTTACACTGCCGAGATATCTCTGGGCCCCATTCCTAGCATTTTTTTTTTTTTTTCTTTTAAACAACAAAAATCTCCTACTGCATTACATAACATGAAATTCCCATGAAGAGTTTCAGGTACAGAGCTGGCTTCAAGTGTGACCAGACCCAAGGACTCCTAAGTCATTGTCCCTAGATGAGTCCTCCGTAGCTTCCTTGCAGGCTCTGGGAGAAAGCAGCTCCAGCACTTGCTGGCGCCACTTCTCACTTGCCTGCAGAAGAGGAGGGGTCAGAGCACCTCCAGCCCTTGCACATCTAATTGTACACCTATTTCATTGAACTCCAGCCCAGCGGCCTGTGCTAGGATTGAGAGAGAGGTGGGGGCTGAGACAGATGTGTTTGACATCCAAGGAGCAGGTAGAGCTACAGATGTTCAGCAGATCACAGGGGCTGGGGGCAAAGATGGGTGGTAATGCGCTAGCATAAACGGGGACCTGGGTTAAATCCCCAATGCTGCAGAAAAGGAAAAGAAAAAACAAAACGAGCGCTTCCCCCCAACAACAGCAACAGACGCCCATAAAGACCTAAGTAGCAAGTTCTCTTGCTGCTGCTCCCGCCGCTTAGCCTCTGCTAAGCCCTCATCACCCATTGTCAGTGCTTGAGGGAGACCCAGTGTCTCCCCAGCTGGGCTCTTGGGTCCCCTCCTGTAGTGGTAGTGATAGGGTAGGTGTAGAAATAGAGCCCTGAGTGTGCATATCTGCTTCCGTAGACCTCGGGGGCATTGTGAGGTGGACAAGGTATCATGGTTAAGAGGATACTTTTAACAAACAGGCTAAGCTACTTGCCGGAGGGATGGTGATTTAATTCCAGTCATTCCAGAACATAGTCAACAGCACCATGCTGTAGATTGGCCCCCATTGTTATCTCCATTTTACAGATAAGAAGACTGAGGCTGGGTGCAACCTGCCTGCAGCCACAGAGTTTAGGAGCAGAACTAAAGACAGGAAGACAGCAGAGATTATGGTTTGTTTCCTGATCCTGTGCCACCCCCACAGAGAGACCTTTATCATGGTATCCGTGTGACTGTGCAGTGTCTCGCTATTTATGCGCCTTTCTCCAGTCACCAAGCCTTTAGCCTCCTTGAGGAAGAGATCGGATCTACCCCTCCCCAGTTCTTTAGCTCCAGCATTATTTTCGTATTTAATCTCTCACACAAACGGGTATTGAATGAACCAAATGACTGATGAGTGAATGAATGAACGATTATTAGTGAGCTTCCAGACACAGGGTACAGCTTGTCAGTAGAAGGATTTTAAGTAGTCTTAGCAAATACGGGTGCGCGTGAGCCGCTGCCCTGGGCCTTGGAAGGAAATAAAACCTCTGAAAAGGAAGAGAAAATGGGGCGTAGCGAGGATTCCGGGCTGGATTCCATGACGTCACCCGAGGCTGGCTGTCTGGACTTGTAATCAAAGGCTCTTGTCACAGGCCCCTGGCCAGGCTCGGCCCCTTGGCCTGCGCGGGGGAGGCATTCTGCCCAGGACAGGCCTCCGCCCCGGCCTCTGCTGGCTGGGAGCCTCTGCTGGCCCGGAGCCTCTGCATTCAGCAGGTAGCTCCTCTAAGCGAAAACCAGGACAGGAAATCGCGTTGCCACGGAGACCAGAGAGGCCCTTCCAGAAGCCAGGGGAAAACAAACACTTTCTGGTTGGACTAAACCCCCACAAAGCCACAGGGGCCTCCTCTCCCAGTCTGAGAGGTTCTGGTTTTTTCTAGAAGCATCCAGAAGCTTCTCTTCTAAGGGTGGACTGGTGACTCCAGCCCTCATAGGGCCCCAGGAGCAAAGCCAGCCGTGAGCTGAAAAAAGTCGTTTTGTACCCTGACTTGAGAGCTCCCCAGGTTCTGTCACAATGGGGGTGGGGGACTGGCTTCTGCCCCCAGCCACCGGGGTAACCTGTGTGTTGCCCTTGCTGAGACTTTAGTACTATGAGTTCATTCGATCCTCCCAGCTTTCCAAATGGGACATCTCCTTAGGGTAATGCCCATTTTACTGGGGAGGAAACAGAGCTACAGAAAGACAAGCCAACTCACCAAGCTCATTGGACAGCGGGTAGTGGTGCCAAAATTGCAACAGACTGTGGCAGGTCTGACCTCAGGTGAGTCCATGACTCTCTGGACCTCAGGTTCCTCCCTAGTAGAGAATCCTCCACCTAGAAAGGTAGTCGAGGGGCTAAACTGGATTGCTGGGTTAGGTGTAATGGGTTAACTTACATTTATAGCCTAAAATGTGAGTTAACCCAGGAGAGCCCTGGACTCCAAGGAGAGAGACACACAACCGAGGATGGACACTGATGCACACACGATGGTGCTTTTTTGAGCTAGGTTCTCACTACGCAGTTCGGGTGGGCCTTGTGCTCACTTTTGTAGCCCCCAGGCTGGTCTCCCACTCACAGGGAGCCTCCTAGCTCAATCTCCAGACTACTGAGATTACAGGTGAGCACCACCAATCCTCTACTGGTTTTGCTTTGTGTATGTGTGTGGGGGCTGGGGGATTGAAGGTGTTGTAGCAGCTGAATGAGATACAAATATTATAGGCAGACAGGGCCAGGCCCTCAAGCAAACAAGATGGAAGACAAGGCGACCTTGCAACTTGGAAGAGACAGACACTCCCATATGGGCCACACCTGAAGACCAAGACAAAAGAGGAAACACAGTTACACACTTCCCCAGGGACTGGCATCAGGGACTGATATTCTAAATAAGTATCAATCATCTTGAAAGAGCCCAAATGAGTCACTAGCCCAACCCCCAACAGGAAGAGACCCTATGCCATAGTCATACCCACTTGCTACAGGACTGGCTTACTAATTTAATCAATTTTACCTGAGCAATGGTGCTTGTAATCTCACTGGTTGACCAGTTTTGTCCCACTTCATGCCCAACTCAGCGAGTTCCCCTGTGCTCTCCACCACCTTTGACCCACCTCACCGCATGGTTTTCTTCTATAATAGTCCCTGAAGAGACAACTTCCTGGGGTCCACTGGCTCAGAGGCCCCCCTCCTGTCCCTCTCTCAGGCGGGAGCTTTCTTTCCCTCAATAAATATATTCTGGGGCTGGGGAGATGGCTTAGTGGAATAAGTACTTCCCTGGCAAGTGCAAGGGCCTGAGTTCAATCCCTGGTTCCACAACAACAACAACAAAAAAAATACACACACACACACACACAATATATTCTGCTCATAACCTCTATTTGTTCCTAAATTCATTTTTCAGTTTCAGAGAACACAAACTCATCCCAGGTACTTTTTAGGTTGGGAGATCAGTTTTTCTCCCTGTGTCATTTGGAGGGTTTCCCTGTATCAAACCTAGGGCCTTGTGCATGCTAGGCAAGGGCTCTATCACTGAGCTACATCCCCAGCCCTGGTTTTACATTTTTAAAATCTTTAAAAGAGAATCAAGGGCTGGGGAGATAGCTCAGGGGCATAAGCACCTGCCTGTCAAGCGCAAGATCTGGAGTTTCATCCCCAGTACCAAAAAAGGACCAGAAAAAAAAAAAAAAAGGCAAAAACAAACAACAAAAAAATGAAAGAATCAAACAGCACAGTATTTGATGACATGGGGCAATGGTGTGAAATTCAATGTTTGGCATCCACAAATAAAGTTTTATTGACACACATTGCATGCACTATGGGTTATATAAGACTGCATGGAAAGTTGGTGAGAAGGGAAAGCACGTCCAGGAAGCTGCAGTTCCTTGTGAGTTAGTGTTCGCGTGGATGAGACTGCCATCACACCTGACAGCACTCACTGGCACTCTGTGTTATTTGTTTTATTTATTTATTTGATACAGGATCTCACTACGCAGCTAGGACTTGCAGTGATCCTCCTGTTTTCAGCCTCCCTAGTGCTGGAATTACAGGTTTTCGCTACCATGCCTGGACTTGTTCCCAGGCTCAGCACACCCCAGGACAGGGCTGGTGCAACATGGGGGACCAGGAATTGAATCCTGGTCCCTGAGCTTGCCAAAGCAAGCCTTTAGCCCGCTGAGCTATCTTGCTGGCCCCCTTTTCTTTAATGGATGAAGTCCTCATGCCAGCTTCCTGGAGGGAAGGACTGTAGTTATTGCCTCTGTACAACTGTGGAAGCTGACTGTGGTAATGAGTCCCTGTAATCCCAGCACTCTAGGAGGCTGAGGCAGGAGGATGGGGAGTTCAAGGCCCGTTTAGGCTGCGCAATGTGACTCCACTTAAACAAATTAAGTAAACACAAAAGAGAACACTAAAGACAGACATAAGGAAATTGACCATGAACTTGAGCTGTTTGCTGCCAGAATCATAACTTTTTAAAACTCTCTTGCAAAGATTTCATCTAGGACTGTTCCTAAAGTGACACAGTAAAAGCATCTCTGACTGCAGAGGCCCTGATTGGCCCACTCTTCATTAAAGCATTTTCTGTAGGAGTCCTGACTGGCTCATGCTTTATTTATTTATTTTTTTGTTTTCTGTTTTTAGGACAACATCTACAGAGTGTACAGGGTCTCACTATGTAGATCGACTTGTAATGATTCTCTCTCTCTTTTTTTTTTTTTTTTTTTTAAGGGTATTGAACTCAGGCCCTTGCACTTGCCAGGGAACTTCTACTGAGCCATCTCCCCACCAGTGATTCTCCTGTTTTCAGCCTCCCAAGTGCTGGGATTACAGACGTGTGTGCCACCACGCCCAGTCTCAGTAGCTGTCTCAGGGTGCCCTGGGGCAGGGCTGGTGCAGTGATGGAACCCCAGGCGCTGTGCTCTGCCTGAGTGGGTGCTGTAGTCCCCTGAGCCATCAGGCCCGCCCTCATGCTCCATTTACATTCACTTCCCACACAGAGCTGGGAGACTTGGTGCACTGGCCCAGCCTCAGGAGTCTGCTCACCAATCCTCTATGGACACACATCTCGCTGAGTAGCCTGACCTTACCCAGGTGAGAGATGAGAGCATCCCCCAGTTTCCAAGGGACAGGAATCTTCCCATCCTAATGGGTGAAGATGTGATGTCCTACAACCTAAACGCAGAGGAATTTGGCAACGTGTTCCAACAATGTTAAATATTCTCCCCTTTTGAGCCAGCAGTTCAGTGTTTAGGAACTCATGCAAAGGAACAATTTGTATTCGCATGGACAGAGGTGGGACCAAAACAATTACCTAACAGCCCTTGACTAATTAGACAAATTCACTCAACTGCTTTTTTTTTTTTTTTTGTCTTTTTGAGATAGGGTCTCACTGTGCAGTTCAGGCTGGCCTTAAGCTCACTTTGTAACTCAGGCTGGTCTCGAACTCACAACAATCCTCCTGCCTCAGCCTCCCAAGTGCTGGGATTACAGGCATGTGCCACCACGCCCAGCTCAACTGCTGTTTTAAAATACTAAGGTTTAAGTGTAGTGAGCAGGAAGGATAAAGCAGTAAACAAAGCTAATGAAATTCTAGCCTCATGGAGCTTATATTTTAGTAGTTGAACTGATTGTAACACAAGCATACAAGGAAATAGCATGCAATATGCAGATAAAATAATATATTTAGCAGCTCCATATGTACACTTATAGAAAGATGCCCACAATGGATCAGTAGTAGAAAAAATGTGGGTCCAGAACAGTGAATAAAACAGAAATCCATTTTTATCTATTACATTTTAAAAGAAAGTATGGGATAATATGATTTTTTCTTTCAGAACTGGGGATTGAACTCAGGCCCTTGCACCACCAGGGAAGTGCTTACTTTACTGAGCTATCTCCCTAGCCCCAGTATGGGAGAATATGAAATAAACTTTTCATGATGACTGGTCAAGAGGCTGTTATCACTGACTTTCTACTTCACATGGTTCTTTTCAGTTTTATAGGAATAAGCTAAATTAATAAAAGATGAGATCTCCATATAGAACAATAAAAACCTGAGGCCTGTTTCATATTTACTGAAATCATATTTACCTTTTAAAACAACTTTTACATGTGTATTTGGTACAGGGTCTTGCTATGCAGGTCAGACTCATAGTAATCCTCCTGTCTCAGCCTCCCCAGCACTGGGATTACAGGCGTGTGCCACCATGCCTGGTTTTAGTGGATGGCTCAGAGAGCCTGGGTTCTGGGGCCAGCATGGCATGCAGTACTGAGGATCAAACCCAGGTCCTTGCACTTACCAGACAGGTCCTTAGGCCATCAAGCTATCTCCTCAGCCCATATTTACCTTCTAATCACAAAATTATGCCTAAATACATTGTTTGTGTGAAAATTTCAAAAAGTTGGGCCTAAAGTTTATTCTTTTCCTTCTTCTTCTTCTTTTTTTTTTTTTTTTTGGTACCAGAAATCAAATTCAGGACCTCATACTTGCCAGGCACTGTGCCACTGAACTACATCCCCAGCCAGTAAATTATTCTTCTTCCTCTTCCTTTTTTTTTTTTGGCAGAACCAGGGACTGAACTCAGGCCCTCGTGCTTGCCAGGCAAGCACTTATTCTACTGAGCCATCTCCCCAGCCCTCTGTAAATTCTTCTTAAGCAGAACTGAGAAAACTGCTATTCCTGGCGGTTCTGTTTACCTCCCCAGTACACACACTTGTGAGCAGCTATGGAGGGTCTATGGTGCGGAGGGCTTTTTGTATAAGTTTACACGCATGATGCCCTATAGTAAGTACTGTTCTGCATTTGCTTTATAAGGCTAGTGTTTCTGGGGCTGGAGACACAGGCTTGCAGCTCAGCACTGACTTAGCTTGTGTGAAGCTCTGTGTTCGATCCCTATGTGGCTTCAGGTGTCTCGAACGGTGCCTCAGTTTAGAACATACAGATCAAATCAGTGACTTAATCACTTGAGGGTATCGTAGTTTACACGGAGCAGCACAAGGTTTAAGGCCCGCAGTTCCATACTGACTCTCTTTGGCTGTATGCTAATTGTCCATCTCCCTCTAATGAATGACCCTAGAGTTGAGCAGCTGAAAACAAGCATTTCATTTTTTAACCTTCCCTTTCTTTCTTTCTTTCTTTCTTTCTTTCTTTCTTTCTTTCTTTCTTTCTTTCTTTCTTTCTTTCTTTCTTTCTTTCTTTCTTTTTTCTTTCCCTTCCTTTCTTTTGTATTTTAGGGAAGGGTCTACAGGGTGTTCAGGGTCTCACTACTAGATCAGACTTGTAGAGATCTGCCCGTTTACAGCCTCCCAAGAGATGGGATTACAGGCACCTGCCACCACACCCAGTCTCAATTGCCCTCTCAGTGTACCCTGGGGGTGGGGCTGGCACAGCAGGCCCGGGATCGAACCCCTGGCCCCTGCGTCTGCTTGTAGGCACTTTAATCTGCTGAGCTATTTGGCTGGCCCCAAACATTTATTTATACCACAGTTTTTCACAAGGCTACAGTCAAGTTTTGGCCAGATTGATGGTCTCAACCAGTAGCTTAAGTCAGACAGAATTCACCCCACAACTCAGAGATCTCTTTGCCTGCTGATGGCTGGAGGCATATCCTCAGCTCCTCACCAGGGGGTCTTTCAGCAGGCATGTCAGGACATTGTGGCTGTCCTTCCTCAGTGAGACCAGGCTAGAGCACCCACCCAAAATGGGAGTCAGTGGGGCCGGGGAGAAGGCTCAGTGGAATAAGCACTTCCCTGGCAAGTGCAAGGGCCTGAGTTCAATACCCAGTTCCGCAAAAAAAAAAAAAAAAAAAAAAAAAAGAAACAAAATGGGAGCCAGTCTGTTGTCACGGGAGGTGGAGGTGACATCATTTTTGCATATTCTACTTGGGAGAACTGGTCCACAATTATCTGCTCACCATCAAAGGGAAGACATGGCCCAGGGACATGAATATCAGAAGGACTCCCAGGGGGCAGCTGGACAAATACCCACTCGGAAAAGTAGACAGAGAACAGTAATAGAGGACGCACCAGAAATCAAGGTGGTGCTTATAGAAGAGCCACCCAGGGGCTGGGAAGATGGCTTAGTGGAATTAGTGCTTCCCTGGAAAGTGCAAGGGCCTGAGTTCAATCCCTGGTTGTGTAAAAAGGAGCTGCTCAATCATTCAACAGATACAGACTGACAACGAAACACCAGAACGTGCTATTCTTAAGCATTAGAGAGAAAATGGTGAGGAGGACAGGAAGCTGGCAAGCTCTCATCAAGCCGGGCGTGGTGGCGCATGCTTGTAATCCCAGCACTTGGGAGGCTGAGGCAGGAGGATTGTTGTGAGTTCGAGACCAGCCTAAGCTACAAAGTGAGCTTAAAAGCCAGCCTGAACTGCATAGCGAGACCCTGTCTCAAAAAGAAAAAAAAAAAAAAAAAAAAAAAAAAAAAAGCTCTCATGGACAACAGAGCACAGTGGAGGAAAGATGAAGCCCCCAGAAAGTTAATGAGCATGAAAAATGGACGGTGGCCAGGAGGTTACAAGCTGGGCTGCAGGGGGTGACACCGGATCTTGTGACCGCACGTGGTAAGTAGGGGGAGGCAGAAGCTCGGGCACGAGTCCCATGATCGTGCCTTCTCTGCAAGAAAGAGAACTGGAGGGGACAGACTTGAGCTGAGGATGGATGACATGCACAGGTCGGATAAGTTGAATTAAAGAATTTGCGGGACACAAGGTGACCTCTTGCAGGCAGCTGGACTCAGCAGGGAGGCCTGAAGTGGAGACAGGCCATGAGAAGAGATCAGCAATTCAGGGGTGACCTTAAAAGTAACAGTGGGGGGCCAAGGAGATGGCTCAGTGGAATAAGTGCTTCCCTGGCAAGC
>PVKA01044783.1:5168-16093 GCA_004027165.1 Ctenomys sociabilis | reverse complement strand
CACCACCACCACCACCACCCATACAGATTCTGATTTAATTAATCTGAGACAGGGAACCAGGTTGATAGGTTTTAAAAGAGACCGACATAACCTTAAAGTGCAGTCAGGGGTGACAATTAGTGTAATTCACAAAATTGGTTTGCCTGGAGAAGGTGCAGGTTTGAGTAACTGGTGACAGGTGAAGCCTTAGGTGTAGATCAGTATGGGGACAGGCAGAATGAGAACATTGAGGCAGAGAAAAAAACTTTAGGCAACACCAACATTTTGGCACATAGCAAGTGTCAGCCAAAGAGAAGTTGCAAATGTAATTCCCAACTTTTAATTGGATTTTGTTTTAATTTAGATTATTAACAAATATTTTGCAGAATTTTTACCTCACGACTCTGAGCTGATTGTATATCAGGATATTTCTTCTGTGATTCACATATATGTTGTTAAATGACAGATTAATGCTGCCTATATTAATCCTTTTATCCTTGATATAGAAAAACATGACCTTTAATTCTTATCAAGAGTAAATACCCATATTTGCTGCCAAGTTTATTTACAAGAAGAATGCATAGAAGTAACAGTTTTCAAGAATCTATTTTATTTGCTGAATTCAAAGTCACCTGTCATTTTTGCCATAAATTCTTTGAGGCATGAAATAGCCTGCCAGTTGTCTATTGCTCTCAAAGTTAATGAATGGTTATCAATTTATCATGGGTAATAACCTAGCTGCAAATTTTAAAGAAGGCATTCTGTCACTTCCTAGTAGTTGGACCTCCAGGCAATATCTGCCTTTTCTATACTATGAGCTTTTTCTACAGCATTTGGAGACTCATTGCCCCTAAAGCTTTCAGTAGAGCACATGGCTTACTTGGAAACCTCTTAACATTTAGTAATAGCTCAGTGAAATCTTAGCTGGTTGTATCCTGCTTTATGTAAGCTTATATGTAAGTACATCTTTTTTTACACCAAGAATTTGATGTAGAATTCTAAATAAAATGTCTACATGTACATGTACATTGGGTGAATGTAGGTTTTTTTTTTTTTTTTTTTGCAGAACCGGGGATTGAACTCAGGCCCTTACGCTTGCCTGACAAGCACTTATTCTATTAAGCCATCTTCCTGGTTAATATAGCTTTTTAATTTTAGAGATATTTAGTTCTTGGGCCTGGGAGATGGCTCAGTAGAATAAGTGCTTCCCTGGCAAGCACAGGGGCATGGCAGTGTTCCAGCTTTTTAGTTTTTTGGTTAGGTGGATGATGATTGGAAAAATAGGACTGTTTCAAGGAACCTCACTTTTATTTATTTTTTATTTTTATTTTTATTTTTTTGTCTTTTTGAGACAGGGTCTCACTATGCAGTTCAGGCTGGCCTTAAGCTCACTTTGTAGCTCAGGCTGGTCTCAAACTCACAGCAATCCTCCTGCCTCAGCCTCCTGAGTGCTAGGGTTACAGGCATGCGCCACCACACCTGGCTGGAACCTCACTTTTAAAAGCATTTTTTGCCTACCCTAAGTAGAGAGAGCTTCTTTGTAGCCTGAATTCTTTTAGATCACAGACTTGACCTTGATTGTATCTTTAATTACACTAAACAAACAGACAATGTTTACTCAATTTTGCATTTTAGACATTGGGCCCATGTGATAACTCAGCAAAAATTTATGAAGTCAATGTAAGACATTACCCCATTCTTTTCAGGCAAAAATTTGTTGGGTTGTAGAGTGGTTTATCTTAGAGATAGCGAGACATTGATTTAATCTCATATGTGACTTTTAGTCAGTATAGAGATGATGTCACTGCTAAATATGAATATTTTTATCACAACCTTAATTTTAGTCCCTGTTCTTTCCATTTTTAAAGAATTTATTGTAACTCCTACTGATCTGCTTTGTTATTTTTGAGTTTTTCTCTTTAAACTAAAAATTATTTCCCTTACAGCTTATTTTCAGAACTCAGCTTTACATGAGAATTGTATATTTTTGTTTCATTTTGGCTCATTGAGTAAGAGCTTGGTGTCACTGTAGCTTGTGTATAGTAATGGTTAAATTAATTGGTGAATATATTTTAATGAAGTAGAATAAACATTATTGAGATTTCTTTGGGGCTTTAGTGTGATGTTAGTAATTTTTTATCAGTTATTATCATTGCTGTAGATACAACTGTGTACATTTAAAAACTTCCAAAAATTATGTTCTGATTGATTGCTTCTTATTTTCTTATCCTAAAATATATATATCTATATTTAAGATATACCTGAACAGGTGGAGTTTGTTTCTTTGTAGAGAAAATCCACCTGTTCAGGATTGTCTTACTCATTTTTTCCACATAGCTGGATTGCTTTGTGCTCTTGGGACATGTTTTTCTCCCTAAGCACTTTTTCTTTTCTTTCTTTTTTTTGTGTTTAGTACAGGTTCTACGGGGTCGCACTATGTACACTGGAGTTATAGTGATCCTCCTGTTTTCAATCTCCCAAGTGCTGGAATTATAGGTATGTGCCATCACATCCAGTCTCAATGGTAGTCTCAGTGTGCCCCTGCGGTGGGGCTTGTATGGTGTACCAGGGATTGAACCCTGGTCCCTGAGTCTGCCTAAGCAGGTATTTTGGTCCACTGAGCTATTTGGCTGGCCCTTGATATTCCTTTTGATGAGCCTATATCTTAAGATTTTATTATAACTGGTACACAGTTGTGCTTGGCTGACTGATTAGTCATGGGGCCAGTGGTGATAGTGAAAGCATTTTTTCTCATATCTCAGTGAATAGTAGTTTTATAATGGATGCCTATCTGAATCATAAAACTATTTCTTAGTGAGAATCTTGAGTTTTCATTGTTAATTCATTTTATAGTTTTAATGATCCTTTTAAGGGGACATTTCTCTGTTTAGGCAGTATTTCTCTTGTTCAGTGTGAAAAGTTTCTTCATATCTGACCAACTGATTTACTAGATTTGAAATAGCTGTCATAATCTAGGCATTGTCTGCTCAACTTTAGTTATGGCCTTTCAGTGGAATAGGAGCTCTACCTGTTCTATCAGACCCCTGTCATCCCTGGTCTGATGTAGTTGGAGCTGTTCAGTTAATAGTATGTAAAAGGTTACCAACACTTTTGCAGAAAAGCTACTCTTTTATCTTCATCCTCTTGGGCTGTAACCAGGGATTAAATTTCGTATAGGGTTCGCTAAAAGATTGATCTAAAAAAGGTTTGTTGTATTCACTGGATCCTGGTAGGTGGAAGAGGATTGGGCTTTTTTAGGGTTGGATCGCTTCCTGTTCTTATAATTCAGGTGTCTGTGAACCCTTTTGAGCCAATTTCACACCTTCTGAATATCTCTTTCAGTAAATTTGGAGTTTATCTTCAACAAGTAAGTCAGTAGAGTTTAAAATTTTTATTTGAGTAGAAACCATTGAGCTCATTACCAGTTATTTCACCTTTTTTCTCTAGTGAAAATATTTTTAACAATGCATTTTATGTTTTTAATTGTTTATAAATAGAAAGATTTTTTTTCATGGTATAGTCATCAGCCAGTGAACTGCATTCTCTTTTCTAACAGTATTTTAGCTTTTTCTCCCTTTGAGTTTTATAGATGCAGCTGTACTGTCTGGATGTATAGATTCTTTTGCCTTCTGTCTAAATGGATGGTTTCAGAGCAACCTGGGCTAGCTATGTGACTTTGGGCAAGTTATAATGATTGTGTTCTCTGTATCGCCTCATCTGTGGAGTAATGCTGCTTTCTCATAGGATTGTTATAAACATTGTGTAAATTAAATGATTTGTAAAATTATTTAAGACAATGTCTGACACATAGTAGGCACCATAACAGTGTTGGATAAATAAAAAGGATATCTTTTCCATTGTATTTGCTATACTTCTAAATCATTACTGAAAAGTGGTAGTGAGCTTTTTTTGATTTCTTCTACACTTAATAGAAATATCTCAATCTCTCTCTGTCTCAGTCTTTCTCTCTGTCTCTGTCTCTGTCTCTGTCTGTCTGTCTGTCTCTGCAAGAGGCTCTTGCTGTGCAGTTCAAGTTGGCCTTCAGCTCACAGTGTAGCCTGGCTGCCTTGAACTGCAGCAATCTTCCTGCTTCAGCAATTTCAGGTGTGTGCCACCATGCCCAGATAAATATTTTTGTTTCCTTGGTTTACTGTTTCAATAGTGTTTCTAATAAAACATGAGAAAGTTATGAGCTGATGTGAAATTTTGTATTTTTCAGTGTTGTTCATTGAATAGTTATTGCTTCTATTTTTCTTAGGATTCAAAATCTAAAGTGGTTTTAAAATTTAGTTGTGTGCCTTCTTAGCATCAGCTGAGGCAGACATAGTATAACCCTGTGAATAATTATTACAGAGTTATTGTATTTGTTTATGAATAATTTTCCTAATATTTAACTATCCTTGCACCACTAGAACACTTTGTATCTCTAGCTTATCTTTTCTTTAGTGCATTTTGGTCTATCTTGGGCATTTCATTGAAAGTTATAGGTCAGATTTTCTGTTTTGAATGCATATATATATATATATATATATATATATATATATATATATATGTAATATATATGTGCAGTTCTGCGGATTAAATCCAGTTCCTTGCAGATGGAAAGCAGGCACTCTGCTACTGAGCCACACAACTGTCTTCAACTTCTGTTTACCAGTATTTATTTCTTTTTTAAATAAGTTTTTTGTGATGCTGGGAATAGGATCCAGAACATTGACATGCTTGGAAAGCACTGTACCACTGAACTACATCACCAGGATGTTGGTAGTTTTAAATGTGTTCTTTCAGGTTTTGCTGTCATGTGTCAATTTTCCTTTTTTCTGTATACTCTAGAGGGTTTACATTGTATTATCTATTCTTTTAGTATCTAAAATAATATTAAATTAGGATTTTGAACTGAACAATGTAATTCATTTGCCTTAAATTTATAGATGATGAGAGTGTCAATTACTTGAGGGTAAGGAGTTGTGGTTGTGCCCTGGAGGTGAGAGAATACCACCTATTGAACATTTACTTAAATGTTTTAAAAAGCACTTTGATGTATTCTCTAAGTAGATGTATTACTTACCTGACATCCAATGTCAGAGTAAAACTTTTTGCTCTTATTTTATTTTAAAAGGAGTTTTAGATATATAGCAAAATTGGTTTTCATTACTCCCTTTTTCCCACACACTGGTAACCTCCCTCCCTATCTACAACTCACCAAAGAGTGGTAAATTTTTATAATTCATGAACTCAACTTATGTAATTATTATCCAAGTCCATAGTTTCCATGAGTCTGTGGGTTTTGACAAGTGTATTATTGCTCTAAGAAACCCTGTTTTCTTCTCCTCTCTCCTGTAATGCTTTTTACTGTCTCCATAGTTTTGCCTTTTTCTGAAGGCGGTAAAACCTTGATTTGTGTGTATGATTTGTTCCAGAAATGTGTTTGTAATCCAGAACACTTGTATATAAAAGTGAATTTCCCTATAAGAAATAATGGAAACTCAGAACCCAAAAAATCATCTAAAATTATTAAAATAGTATAATATAGTACAAAATAATCAAGTACAAATATAAAGAAAACTTACCTTGCACCTCCTTTTGAAAACCTTCATGGCTGGTGTTAGGGAGGCAAGGGAGAGGAGGATTATTATGTCATTATCACTAACAGAATCACTGCTATTCTGTAGCATCTTTTTCTTTTTGTGCAACTTTAACGAGGAACTAATCCAATGACATTTAAGTTTGCTTCCTTTTAAGCATTTTGCAGAAATGTGACATTGCATTGTCATTAAATATATTCATTGCTTACACTGCTCACACTACTATAGCCTCATTGAGATGGTGCTTTTCTATGAAATTTTTCCGTTTCCCATGTTTTATACATCTCCCTAATGTCATTTTGTTGTTGTTCTTTCTTTCTTTTTTTTGAGATAGGGCCTCACTTTGTAGTGCAGGCTGGTCTTGAACTCACTGTGTTGCCCAGGCTGGCCTTGAGTTTGATGAAATAATCCTACTGCAGCCTCCTGAATGCTGGGATTACAGACATGTGCCATCTCTTCTAGTTCTTAGTCTATTCGAAGTGAGGGATTTCTTTGCTTTTTATTTTTTTCTCTGTAGGTGAGAGCTCTTTATAACCTCTTGCTGTTGGGAGATAGTCACCCACAATCTCAAAGGGAGTGAGAAAGGCAGTGAGGGAAGGTGGGAGGGAGGGAGATACTGAGGGGGAAAGGAAGGGAGAGGGAGATAGGGGAGACATAAGAACCACTGGCCAGTTGTGATCATGTGAAATTCGTTATCACATAGTACTTTTTTTTTTTTTTTTTGCAGAACTGGGGATTGAACTCAGGCCATTGTGCTTGCCAGGGAAGTGCTTGTTCTACTGAGCTGTCTCCCCAGCCCTTTCACGTACTACTTGTATTGCAAGATATCCCACATTTATTGAGTTAAACTTTGTTAGAAATGTTTTTCTTGTGGAACACTCATAGAATAAGTTACTTGCAATCTAAGGTTTTACTATATGTGGAATTATACATTATGTATTCCTTTCAAACACCTTTTGCTTAATAGTATGCTTGAAGATTTTTCCATGCCTTTTCTTTCTGGCTGGCTCAGGCTGCCTTAAGGATGGTCTGCTAAGGTATGTGGGGGTGCGGATCGAACCACAGTATCCTGCGCCTGACTACATTTGATGAGCAGGTGTTTAAGCAACCAAGCTAACCGACAGGACCCCCTCCATGTATTTTTATGGCTTACAAGTTCCTTTCTTTTCACTGTTGAATAATATTCCATTGTCTGGATGAAATGTTAGTGCTCTTGGACAGCTGAATAATTTCCCTTAATGTAGTTTGTGAGCCAATTAATACTTACTGTAAGATACCAAAAACATTCTCCTTGGCTCTAGGAGTACAGCACTGATCAAAATTGATAAGAACTGTATCTGTTCTTATATAACCTGGCATAGTTGCCAGCAATCAACAGATACCTGGCTGAATGGGGTTGAAATACATTTGCTCAGGGATGGGGAGATGGCTCAGTGGAATAAGCATTTACCTGAAATATATTTGCTCTTGGCCCATCAACCCATTTGGAGATTCTTTTGTTTTCATGAAGGAATTCCAAATGTGGTAATATGCACTTACTTCCACTAGATGGTAGTAGGGTCACATATACCAAATACTTGGCAGCATACTTGTCAGTAATTATTTGCTTATAAACAGTTTAATTTAAATATTTATACTAATTTACTAGAATGTAATAATTAAAATGAGCACTTTACAACACATCCTTAGAGTAAATCTCAATACACATAATTTCTTAAATTCTTAATTTTGTTTTCTTTTGTTTAATAGCAAAGCATATTTTAAGATCCAGGTGCATGATAGGTCTTGTCCTAGTGTTTCAGATTTAGAGTTAAATATGATTTCCTTTTTGTCCTGAGATGTTACAATTTAGTTAGGAAGACAAATGAAAAGAGATCTATTCCATAGTGTCCTCTTGAACAGAGTACACCTATAACCTAAATCCCATTTAAATTGTCACTACTCTCTTGGGGTGATCCTGTCCTAGCTGAGTAATTTGAGGGAGCAGAGAAGAATGGCTGAGAGAAGAATGTAGGTGATTATACCCAGAATTTTCAGAGAGTCTGTTTCCTTGAGTTTTATTTATCAGTGCAAATTTAGTCCTTGTGTGTCCTGATGTGCTTGGGTTCTGTCCATGTGGCTTTTTGTTTGAAAATAAAGTTTTCATGGGGCTGGGGAGATGGCTCAGTGGAATAAGTGCTTCACTGGCAAGCGCAAGCATCTGAGTTCAATCAAAAAGAAAATTTCAAAAAAAAAAAAAAAAAAAAAAAACACAAAAAAAAATATATTTTTTTTTTTTTTTTTTTTTTTTTTTTTTTTTTTTTTTTTTTTTTTTTTGTATAGGGTCTTGCTACAAAGCTCAAAGTTGTGGTAATCCTTTTGTCTCAGCCTCCACAGCGCTGGGATTATAGGCATGTGCCAACATGTCTTGTTTCCATGGTCATTTGTGCCCAGAATCCTGGGGCAGCATGGCACACAGTCCTGGGGAATCGAGCCAGGGTCCTTGCTCTTGCCAGGCAGGTGCCCAGACCACTGAGCATGTGAGTTTATATGAAGTGGCTTTCTGTTACTTAAGAAAACAGTATGCCTATGGTGAAACAGGTAACTTCCCTAAGTGGGTAGCAATAGATTATTAAATCATAGGATTAAGTATTTTAAAGATGACAGCAGAAAACTTTATTGAGCACTTGGTTTGTGCCAGACAGCCTGCCCCTTTTTTTGTGTGTTCATCTTCTCTTCTTAGGACAGCTGTGGGCAGCAGGTGACTGTTGTTCCTTCATTGAGGACATCAGGTGATCATACTGATGCACAGAAACTAAAGAACTTGGATGAGGTCAGAGCTAGAGGAGTCAGATCTTGAAATCCAGGTGCCTCTCCCTCTTGTTCTCAGGAGAAGGAATTTTGTTACAGAACAAAACACTACAAAAATTGGGGATTTTAACATGTTTTTTGGTAGTTGTGGAAATAGATGAAGAACACCCAAGTGAGAATGACCAATGGTTACTTATTCAGAACATGCTATATATAGTGAGTCAGCCACTACTGACTATTATATTTCAAAGAAATTCAGAGCAAAACAGAAAATTAGAGAAACTTTACCAAGAAAGAAGGGAAGGCTTTGAGTGTGCACTGACCGAAATTTATATGAAGTTTTATTTTCATAGGTAACAGTTTGGTTTTTGGAAAGGAAAGCGTACAGAAGGAGAAAATATTTCTTAAACATCTGTTTTATCTTAATGTCAGAACATTGATTCTCAAACTGTGGTCTCAGGAACCGGATTAAATATTTGTAGGGGTCAGCATTCTGTAGATCTTAATTAGGCAAGAAAATTTTCAGTACTCACCCCAGACCTGTGAATCATAAACTCTGTGAGTGAGGTCCAGAACTGATATTCTCACAAGCTTTGAGGAGGTCATGTTGATGCACTCTAAAAGTGGAGAGCTACTTCCATATGCCAAGGAATCCTAATAATCAAGACTAAGGTTACAACACATCCCCACTTCGTAAGAAAAGTTAGATTCAGATTGGCAACTTGCTCTGGGAAACACAGGAAGTGGTACATTTAGGATCAGAACACAGACCAGTTTAAAATCTATGTTCAGGTGAATTTTATATAATGTGACTCAGTAAAAACCTACCAATGAAAAAAATTTTGGTTAGTTTACTAGGATAACTTAACAAATTTATGGACTTAAACACTAATTTTGAAACTTAAAATAGCAGAAATTTGTTCTCTCATAATTTTGGAGCCCAGAAATTAGAAATCAAAGTGTCCTCTCCCTCTGAAGACTCTGGAGAAGAATCCTTTGCCTGTGCTGGTGGCACCTAGCAACCCTTGGCCTTCTTTGTAGCTGCATGACTCCAATCCCTATTTCAGCTATCAGATGACTTTCTTACTGTGGCATCTGTGTGTCCTCTTCTGCTGAGGACATCAGTCATTGGATTTAAGGCCCATCACAATCAATATCTTACATCCCTCATCTTAAGTCTGTCTGCAGAGATGCTGATTATGAAGTCATGTTCTGAGATCCCTGGTGGACATAAATTTTGGGGTATACTATCAATTTTGATTCTTTTTTAATTTATTTTTTTTGTATTTTTAGGGAAGGGTCTACAGGGTGTTCAGGGTCTCACTACTAGATCAGACTAATAGTAATCCTCTTGTTTACAGCCTCACAAGAGCTGGGATTACAGCTGCACCACCATGCCCAGTCTCAATTGCCTTCTCAGCATGCCTCAGGGGCGGGCCTCTGCACCTGCTTGCAGGTGCTTTAATCCTCTGAGCTATTTGGCTTGCCCCTCAATTTTGTGTCTTTATAGAGTGTCAGCTGACAAGGTTTAAGTCCATTTCTGGACACTATTCTATTCCATTGATCTATGTTTTTCTTTATGCCAGTGCAACACTATGGGAAGTCTTGATATCTGATAGTGTGAATCTTCTGACTTGTTTGTAGCCAAAATTGTTTTAGCTATTTTATGTCCTTTACTTTTCCTCATAAATTTTAGAATAATCTTGTCTATTTCTATAAGACTAACTTTTGGGATTTCAATTGGAATTGCTTTGAACCTGCTGACCATTTTGGTTTCTTAATAAATTGAGTCTTCTGATTAACCTGTTTAGGCCTAACTTTTACTGATGTTTTATAGTGGCTTCATCCTGTCTCCATCTTCATGTGGCCTTCTCATGTGTCCTCTGTTCTACCTCTTACAAAGTCAGTTGTCTTTGGATTTAAGGACCACCTAGATACTACAAGATGATCTCATCTTAAAATTATTAACAGTTAAATCTGCAAAGATCCTTTATCCAAATACGGTCATACTCACAAGTTCCAGGAGTTAGAACATATTCATGTCCTTTTGGGAGCCCACATTCAACCCAGTTCAGGAGCAATGCTCAGTCCTCTGCTCTAAAAATTAGTTCATGGTAGCAGTTCTTTGATTTTATTTCCTACAGGTAACCCCAGTTTACTGGACTTCTGTCACTGCTCCCTTCCAAATGGTTCTCAAATACTATGCACAGGCTCTTTGCACTGTTGGCAGTTCTGTGGATTTTTCTTCCGTAATTGTGAGCTTTGTCTCAATAAATTCATTTGGATCTTCCCAATGTCATTTTATTGAAAAGGGCTTTATCCTCTCTCAAATATCCAATCTCTGTCATTCGTCATTTCTTGTTCTGTTTTATTTTTCTTTTAAGCATTTACCACTATATGAAACACTGTATAATTTCTTATCAGTTATTTGTCTTCATGAACCTAACCTATGCCTCCATGGTAGTAAGGGTTCTGCTGTTTATTAGCATATCCCCAAATCAAAAAGAGCATCTAATATGTGGTAGTGTTCAGCCAATTTTCTTCCCTCCCTCCCTCCCTCCCTCCCTCCCT
>PVKA01044782.1:0-15953 GCA_004027165.1 Ctenomys sociabilis | reverse complement strand
CTACTGGGAATTTTCCCAAAGGATTTGGATACACTGTATCATAGAGATATATGTATACCTATGTTTATAGCAGCACAATGTGTGATAGCAAAATCTTGGAAACAACCAAGATGTCCATCACATGAAGAATGGTTGAAAAAGATGTGGTATTTCTATATAATGGAGTATTACTCAGCTATTAAGAATGATAAGTTTGAAGAATTTAGCACTCCTAATAGGGTGAGAAACATACCCCATCTCTGTATATCAGCAGTTGTCACATCTAAAAGCCCTGCTATAGGCCAATGGTGCTGGGAAGTAACTGAAATATCTGTTTGGATATGTAGCAAGATACAAAAGCTGTTGGAGTGTTTTTCCTTCAGATATTAATTCCATTTGGGGTATCTTCTTCATATGTTCAATATAATAAATATTAGAAGACCCAAACCCTTGCAGCTTCTTTCTTTATTTATAGATTTTCTTTTCTTTCCGCAAAGGAAGAATGACTAATTGAGCAACGCAAGAGATGAGTGACTTGAAGAATGTGTTGAATAGTTTAGGCTGTAACATTGATCTTCCCTTTATAATCAGCATCAAAGACACCAGGCAAAAAGAACAACTTTCATAATGAGATTGCTGCAGCCTACTAGGAATTCCTCTATTCCCTAGGGCAAAAATCTATAGGTTCCAACAGAAATAGCTTGGGGTCCTCTTTCAGGAGTTAGCATGAATCTGGGGAAAGGACTGAGGTTCAAGATTCTGCTTTCTTTGTTGCTCATCAGAGGTTAGAGACATGCTTAGTTGAAGTGGGCAGGGCTGCGGAGGTTTTGGCGAAAGCACCCCAACTGTTTGGAGGAGCAAGGTTAGCCAGGGTGGACTTTCTGCTGAATGTTTCCCAACATCGGTTGGCTTTCCACATCAGTTTTGGACCTAAATTCATTTGCCCGTTGATATCTTTGTCTACATTTGGGATAATTCTAGAAGGTTTCATTGAAAGGATAGATAGTGGCTATGTTTCCCCTATAGGTGCAGCAGACCAATTTTGAGTAAGATGTTCCTCACCAAGAAATGATCTTGTTTTTCACTCTTCCTTTGAGCTTTGGATGAATAGTCTGAATGACACCTGCTGCCAAGGCAGCCCCTTGAACATAAGAGGGTTCGATGAAATCACAAATTCAGTAGACCAGTCTTTGTGGGGATCTAAGGCTTTTTTACAACACTTATTTGTATTCTCAATGGCCAATGACTGAAAGACTAACATTGCAGTCTCTGTGTTCTTGATATCCTTGCACTATCCTACAAGGGGCTTGTCAAAAATTCCTGAGAAGTTTCATCAGGAGCCTGGTGACTGGAAGTCAGATAAAAGAGTGCCTCATCCTTTGAAGTGAGTTTTCTCCTAGCCCTTGAGTAAGCTGCTTTAATTGGTTCATATACTTCTATATCAAAAGTAAGTTGAAGGGGCCAGGGAGATGATAGGGACTGGGGAGATGGCTTAGTAGAATAAATGCTTGCCTGGCAAGGTTACAAGGGTCTGAGTTCAATCCCTGGTTCTGCCAAAAACAAAAAGAAAATCAAAACAAAAACAAAAGCAATAAACAAGCAAACAAAAATACCAAACAAACAGAAAACCCCCCAAAACACTGACTTCTTTCCTTGGGGGACCACCCACTCAGGGGACCTCTCCTGTTTCTCTCTCAGACAGGAGATTTCTTTCTCCCAATAAATATATCTTGCTTATAAAAAAGTAAGTTGATCATTTTGAATCAAAGGTACCTTCTCCAGTTGATATGTCTTTTTTTTTTTTTAATAATGTGCATATGGTGGGCAACATTGTGTGTCCTGATATGTATGCAGATCAAAAAACTTCCATCCCACAAGAAATAATCCCCAAACTAAACATGTTTTCTCTATTTCTTTCCAAGCACTGTGGCCATTGTCTCTTATCCTATGAGCTCAATAAAACCCAGGGTAAAAGGGACTGTGAGGCCATAGGCACACCTACTTGTTTTCAATTCTTTAGGGTCGTAAAGGGCACAGCTTTATGAAGATGTCTGTCTCACCCAGATGGATGGCATCCTGGACTTCACCAACAGGGTAGGTGCGTTGGGAGCCTCTATGGACTCCCAGCCCACCTGGCTTCTTTTATGGCACTTGGAGGAGAGAGAGGGAATGCCTCCTCCCCATGTGAGTTGGGAGTCTCAACAGCAAATTCTCTCTGAGCTGGCTTCCACTTTGGCTTGATTTATTTTAATTTTTTGTATTCCAGGGAAGGGTCTACAGGGTGTTCAGGGTCTCACTACTAGATCAGACTCATAGTGATCCATCTGTTTCCAGCCTCCCAAGAACTGGGATGACAGGCGTGCACCACCATGCAGAGTTTCAGTTTCCATCTCAGTGCGCCCCAGGGGAGGGGCCAGCATGGCAGGCTGGGGATCAAACTCTTGGCCCCTGCACCTGCTTGCAGGCACTTTAATTTGCCGAGCTATTTGGCCAATACTGGGTGGCTTTGAATTAATAGGCATTGTATCAAAACATTCCTCTAGTGCAGAAAGATTGTTCTTACCCCACACCCCACAGTTCCTTTCTGATCTGATTGGGCAGAATTAATAGGCACAGGCCAAATGGGAGGAGCAGACCGGTCCACCATCGTTTTTGTCTGTGTTGGGGATGTAGTTGCACTCATCCTTGTGTAAATATTCCTGTCCCAGTACAGACTATTGTAATTTAAAAACAGTCCTCCAAAGCAAGTTTCCTGTGGTCACTGCAGTGGGTTCAAGATCATCAAGACACTCCCTGATGAACTCCCATTAAAAAAAAGGTAAATATAAAATATCTCAGGTGCACGAGGTATGTATCAGTCATACAATTGCTCCCACGCAAGCCTCCACACATCAGGATTCACAGTTCCTTCCCCTGGGAACTATGGATATATCTCTTGTATAAAAGTGAGAAGAGTATCTGTCAATTGCGAAATCTTCACATTTAAACTTTTGCTTTCAATAATACAGCAAACATTTCTATATACAACTGACACTCTTATGTGCCTGTTTTCCCCCTGATGAGCTCAATACACCTCTGTTCTTTTTGTTCTCGTGAGCCTGTTTTGTTTGTACACACAATTTAAGGTGTCCCCTCACCTGAAATGATGAGATTCCTTATACTCCAGGCCCTATTCAGATGCCAAAATGCCCTGTCCACCACAACTCCTGAAACTCAAGGGAGGATGACAGGGGATGAAGATAACAAGATTCAAGATTCAGAGAGCTGAGATCAGGTGAAACTCTCTCTCTTGGTTGGAAAAAGGAACTCACACCACCACTACATTTATTTATACAATCAACCTAAGAATAAGTTCATAGAGAATTTAAGGGGATGGTAGAATCTGGGACAGAAAAACTATCTAATGTTCAATAGAACAGCATGCTGTGGTGATTGCATGCAGATCAAGGGAGGAAACGTTATATTATTTCCAATGTGATATAAACCACTATGCCCATCAGCTCTTGGAGCTCTGTGTGCCTCTCTTGGGGCCCTGCCAAGCTCATGAGAAGTGGTGGCCTTGTCTAGATATCCAAGATTTCCTAGATGCTCCCTCAATATGTTACAGTGTCTCATTATTAACTGCCTACTCATTTTCTCCAATTGCATCAATTCTTGCTTTTAGACTTTTGTTTATTAATTGTAATTTCAGTCAACCTCACTTGACAAATGACTCCATCCAAGTGTTTTTAAAAATTTTGTTTTTGTATTTTTAAGACTTTTATCTCATTTTAGCTTGTTTTTCTGTTTTCTATTTATTTAGTAATATTTCCTATATTAATATATTTTGTGGCTGGTTGTTCAAATAGTTTTGATAGTTGCTTTATAATTATTTTCAGAAAAATCTTACCATAGGACTCATCTTGGTGCTGGTGATAATGGATGTTATAGGGGCTAGCTGTTCTTTTCCACATTCTTCCTAGTCCATGCAAAGCAATGGATGGAACAGTAGACAAGCTTAATATGTTAGGGCAAATGAAAAGAAGTGCCCAAAAAGTTTCTCAGAGAAAAGATGCTTTGAAGAAGGAAAGAGGTGTGCCCTATACCCAGGACAGGTTACTGAGAAAACAAGAGTACAGTGATATGGCGTCAATGGCTATCATCTTTCATATTTTCCTCTTCTGACACTAATTTCAGAACATTGCCTGAAAACTTATTTGATTCATCCTGAATGACTGGTGCCAGCTACTGGATGTGGCTTTTTCTTGTGTCAGAAGCCTAGTATTAAGTGCCAGGCTCAGGAGCTCCTGCTCTGTACCATGCTTAACAAGTCATGGCAGGTGGCAGGTCATGCCCTGGTGCCATACCATAATACCATGTCCTAATTCCTGCCTCACTGGTATCTGTAAATGGCCTTCTCTTGTTTCAAGATATATCATCCAGGCACTATTTGATTGTGTCCTGCACTTTCCACCTATTGTTATAGAGCCTAGATCCTATGTTAAATTAAAAAGACAATGTCAGAAGACTGTCACCTTGTTTAGGTATAATACGTGTGACTTCTATCTATGCGTGGGGCATTGAAAGAGTAGTGTAATTAACAGAGTCTGTTAGTGTTGCTTGCTACAGTGGCTCCTTTTCTGCCCTGTAGTACTGCCTTGGTTCACCAAAAGATTTCCCTGCACCTGGCTCTCCAACATTTCTCAGTGGGGAGGGTTATTGTAGTGCTATTTCCCTACTGGTTCCCAGTCCTGGAGGATCTACAGATATGTGAGAATATTCTTAATACTGTAAGTATATAGAGGTATGTTACACTGTGCCCTGTACTGTAAGCAACTCTTTCAATAACTTGTCCTAATGATTATCTGGAGACTCTTCAAACTTTTCTGTAAGAAAGTCTTCCTAGGATGAGATACTTGCTACAACTTGTTTTCTTCCAAAAGTTACACTTATCCCTCCAGGTCTTCAGGAGGTTCCCACAGAGAGTATAAGGTTGCTGGGACCAAAGTACCTACTGTTTACTTTCTTTCCTACTACTACTGCTTCTCTCTTTTTTCATGGGTCTATAGATAATGGGGTTTCAAGCTCAACAGAAGTTATCTCCTGTGAATGCTTCTTTTAGTCAAGTTCCCAACTGGTCTTGCTTATGGTGGTTTCTGAATGTCTGAATATTAAGAACTAGTCCACAGGATTTGCTTTGTGTACAAAGGTTAGGACCCAGAAAATGCCAATCTGTATCACTTTGGGAGACTGTTCAGAGGGTGTGCTTCTGCCTCTCTGCTGCTCCCTCACTCTTGACTTCATAAATCTTTCCTCCCTGTTCATGGCACCCTGTAGAGTGCTGTGTGTGGTCTATTTCTAGGGCATATGGCTGTGCTAGGAGGGAATATGTTTGCAAAAATAAATCTAAATTGCCTTGTGTAAACCACCTAAATAAATTTTTGGAATGTACTGATATCATTTAATAATTTATAAAATTAACTGTAAAAGATGAGATAAATTATTTATTTTACCAAAAAACAAAGCTTATATGTTTTTAAAAATCTGAACATTGTTTTAAACTATTAACTCTCTCTTATACTTTCTTAAAGTATTGTCCAACCACTGCTGACAGTGAAATAACAATAGCAGGTTTCATCTTTCTGATTCCCATGCAGTATAAACAATATTTCTGCTTAGATAAGACTTAAAACTCCATTCCAGAGAGATTATCTGTAGTATCAGTAAGTGTAAATAATGTTGCCGGAGTTGAGGCTCAAACTCATATCTACCTGACTTAAGAAATTATTTATTTTCCTTACATATAATGTAATAATTTTAGACTTGGACTTTTAGAAATCTGACTAACATATACAAATCCTTCCCAGAGTTTCATGCTTAATGGAAGAGGATGACCACCTCCCGTAAGGGAGGACCATTCCTCCATCAGAAGTGTACAAGTAGCTTTTCTTCCGTGCTAGAACTTCCAAATATGTGCTCAAGAAAAATATTAGCCTGGAAATCATCAATATATATGAGAAGTTTTTAAATGGCTGTATTCTATGGATATATGATCCTGTAATATGCAGTTTGAAGTCATAATGTTCTCACCTCAAATCTAACGTTTTTCTAATTGCTACAAATAAAACCTTGGGTATTTCATATTTTTTTCTTTGTTTTATTGAAAAGGTCTAATTTGGAGTAAAAATTACACAATCATATCTGCTTGTGGTTAGCCAGAAAAATAATGCAAAATTAACTAGGATTATTCCTGACTCATAGAAGTCATTCAATAATTTCCAAGTATAAACAATGTAGTTCCAAGTACCTAGAAGGCTGAGGTGGGACAACAGTTCAGTCCAAGCCAGAGAGGGCAGCCTGGCATCAAGGACACTCTTGCCTCACAACTACAACACAAATAATGACATTCAGAAACTAAACATTATTGTGATGATGGTGTTTGTTACAATGGTAATGCTAGTGAAGATGAATTAGAGAAAGTTTCTTCACAAATATTAAGGCCAAGAAACAAAATATTCTAGCAAAACAAATCAGCTAGAGTTTAGTTATATTGTGTGAAGGATATGAGAATATGGGAATATATAATGAGAAAAGGTATAAATTATATTGAATAAAGCAAAGGGAAATGAACATAATTTTGTGAATTTGAATCAAATATTTCTTATCTATATTCACTTTCTGTGTAAAGAATGAAAAAGATCACCTAGGGAAGTCAACGAGAAGAAAATGTTAACTGAACACACATAATGTATTCAAAAGTTCTTACTAAAAAAGGCTATAAACTAAAACTGGATTCGCCTATAAACTGGTTTTCTATAACACTTTGGAAAATCCATATGCATATCTTGTCAAATGATGAACTACAGACAGACAGGCACTACTATCTTTAATTAGCTCAAATATTTGAACATTGTATCCATGAACAAAGAGCTGAAATTTGAATGCTGATAACAAATATCAATGCAGAACTTAACACTCAAATTTGAGACTGCTGCCCAAGATAATATGCAAATGCCCAACATATGACACAGAACAGGAATTAGATGAAGTGCAATAATATCATTTGATCTACTACAGTCATTTTAATAATGAGGACAAGGAGGCTACAATTTGTAAAATAATACATAAGTACTTTTCTGCTGATTTAAATTGAGAATGGGAAAAACAAAACATAAACACTATTTTTGAACTGAAATTCAGAGATATGACTTTAAAAAGATAATTTGTAAAAAAAGAAATGTGGACATACTAAATGCATCAATACGTATACTCAGAAAATAATCTGTAAACATTTTTTCTGTCTTTTAAAGAACACAAATTAGAATTAAAACAGAAAAAAATACAAATGGTACAGTTTCACTTAACAAAGTAATATGAATTTCCCAGTCCTTGCTGTAATTCAGTGTTGTCTTCCAACAACAGTTATCCATATTACCAGATATGTACATGTAAAATTGGAAGAAGAAAAGAGAAAGAGATGCATAAGAAATTAAGAGAAGCTAAAGTAAAAATGAATAAAAAGGAGACAAAATATGTTAGTGCATTAACTGAGTCTTTCCATAGATCATCAGAAATGCATAGTACATTTGTCCAAAGCATCCTGCTTACATACATAGATCAATCCATTGTTTTCACTCCCTCTCTGTCCCTCTCAATTCAGTAACTTTTTCCTTTTGATAAACTCAAATGAATGAACTCAAATTTCAGCTCTTTGGTTATGGATACAATGTTCAAATATTTGAGTTAATCAAAGATAATAGTGCCTGCAGTTCATCGCTTGACAAAATTGCATATGGGAGGGGCCGGGGAAATGACTCAGTAGAATAAGCGCATCCCTGGCAAGTGCAAGGGCCTGAATTCAATCCCTGGTTCCACCAAAAAGAAAAAAAAAAAAAAAAAAAAAAAAAAACACACAAGATTGCATATGGATTTTCCAAAGTGCTGTAGAAAACAAGTTTATAGGCAAATCCAGTTTTAACTTATATTTATTTATTTAATTATTTTTTGGAAGAACCGGGGATTGAACTCAGGACACTGCACTTGCCAGGGAAGTGCTTATTCCACTGAGCCACCTCCCCAGCCCCTAAAGCTTTTTTTAAATAACAACTTTTGAATATGTGTTCAGTTAATATTTTCTTCCCCTTGACTTTCCCAGGTAATCTTACTTCTTCACCCTTTACACAGATAAGTCCAAGTATTCAAAATGAGAATGGGAAAGGAATGAAAAGTTCATTGCCTATTCCCAGTATCTATTGTACCCTTCAGATTCAATTTATCTCTCAGGTGCTCGCACTAAGTATATAATATGATATTTGCACATGCGGGTCTGATTTATTTCACTTAAGAGTATCGTCTCTAGCTGCATCAATTTGCTGACAAAAGACTCACCTTCTTCCAGTTTTATAGCTGAATAATATTCCATTGTGTAAAAAATACTGCACCTTGTATATATTTGTTATTGGTTGACTTCTCGATGATAGCCATTCTTTCTGGGGCGAGATAGAATATAAGTGTTGTCTTAATTTGCATTTTTCCAATGACCAATGATGTTCAACATTTTTCTTCATGTGTTTACTTGCCATTTGCATTTTTATGAGAAAAATTTGTATATATGAGAAGTGTATATTCATCATAGATACACATTTTTGGACTGATACTTTTTTGTGCAGTACTTGGGATTGAACTCAGGACCCTGCACTTGCTAGGCAGATGCTTACTCTACTGAGCTATATATCCCTGGCCCTTGGACTGGTACTTTGATTTATGGGGCCTTATGTTTAAAAATTATTTATATGTTCTAGGTAGAAGTCCTTTGTCTGATGGACAGTGGGCTAAAATTTCTTCCCAATTTGTCAGATTTTCTCCTATTCTGTTGGTGATTTCTTTTGACATGCTGAAACTTCAAAAAGATGACATTCCAGTTGTTGATTCTTTGAAGAATTTCCAGTGAAGTTGGATTTTTTTTTTCATGAAATCTTTACTACTCCTATGTTTTGAAAGTTTATACCTACTTTCCCTTTCAAATGATTTAGTACTTCAATTTTAATATTTAAATCTTTGATTTTACACATGATGATAAGCATGTGTTTATTGCAAGCTTTTGGTATGTGGACAGCCAGTTTTTCCAGCACCAATTATTAAAAATGCTAACTTTCTTCCAATGCACACATGGAGTCTAACTTTCTTCTAATGGCCCTTTTATCAAAGATAAGGTGGCTGAGTATGTTTGTAGCTGTGTCTAAATCTTCTAATATGTTCCATGGATCTTCAGGTCTGATTTTTTTGTTTGTCTGTTTTGACTGTACCATGCAGAAATAATTATAATAGTTTCTCAGTATAATTTCTAGCCAAGGTTTTTAATGCCCCCCACCTTTCCTTTGCTACCCAGGACTGCTATTGCTATTGTAGGTCTCTTCTGATTCCAGATGAATTTCAGGACTTTTTCTCTAGATCTGTGAGATATAGTAATGGTATTTTAATTAGGATTTCAGTGAATCTGTATAACAATTTTGGGAGTATTTTCCTTATGATGGTTCTTCCTATCCAGGAGCAAGGAATCTTTTCACTTTCTGAAAACTTCAATCTTTTTCAAAGTAATATAATTTTTGCTGTGTATATGTTTTACTTTCTTATGAGAGTGATTCTAAACTATTTCATTTTTTAATTGTTCTATCAGTATATTCAATGCTTGTATATAGAAATGCTATTGATTTTTAAGTGTTGATTTTGTATCCTTCTATTGAATTTGCTACTTAAATCTAGAAGTCTTTTAATAGAGTTCTGAGTGTCTTCTATATAGAGTATTATTTTGTCTGAGAATAACAATAATTTCACTTCTTCCTTTCCAATAATTATTCATTTGATTGCTCTCTCTTGTCTAATTGGTCTGGCTAGTGTTTTCAGAGCTAAATTGAATACAGTTGATGACAGTGAATACCGTTGTCAGCTCCTGATAGAAAGGCTTTTAGATTTCTTCCATTTAGTATGATGCTGGATGTTGGTTTTACCTGTTTGAGATAAAGAACATCTACTCTGATTTTCTGTAGAGTTTTTATCATGAATGAGTATTAGAGTTTGTCAGAAGTTTTTCTGGATCTATTGAGATAATCATGTAGTTTATTTTAATCATTGGTTCTGTCGAAGCGGTACATTACATTTATCAGTTTGAATATATTGAACCATCCGTGAATTCCTGGGATGAATCCCACTTGGTCATGTTATATAATCCTGTTGATGATTTGCTACATTTTGTTTACTAGTATTTTATTTAGAATTGTGCACATATATTCATTAAGGAGATTGGCCTAATGTTTTCTTTTGGTTGGGTCTTTCCCTGATTTTGATATCAGGGTAATACTGTCATCTAGGAATGAGTTTGGGAGAAATAATTCCATTTCAATTTCATTGAAGAATTTGAAAAATCTTAATACTAGATCCTCATTAAATGTCTTTTCTTTTTTAATTTTTTAAAGATAGTATAAAATAATATTAAAGCATAAAAACATTATAAGTGATATAGAATTTCATTTAACAAAGTAATGTGAATTTCAGTTTTTTTGTGATACATAGTGTTGTCTCCCAACCAGCTATTCATATTACCAGATATATGCTTATAAATTTGGAATAAGAAATTAAAAAAGAAAGAACTGTTGAATTCAGCTGTGACTCCATCAGGACCTGGGCTTTTCAGTGTTGGTAGGTTTTTTATTTTCTTCTTCTTTTCTTTCTTCCTTTTCACATGTTCAATTTCATTGACTGATATTGGTTATTTAGAAATTTCTATCTTCCGGATTCAGTGTTGACAGTGCATATGTACCTAGGAATATGCCCATTTTTTTCTGTATTTTCCATCTTCTGAGAGTAAAGGTTTTTGAAATAAGTGTTGACAATCTTCTGAATTTCTAAAAGGTCTATAGAGATTTTACCTTTTTCATTGTCCATTGCATTAATTTGAATTTTTTCTTTCTTTTTCAAAAAAAAAAAAGATCGACTAGGTGTTTGTCAATTTTATTTAGTCTTTCAAAGAGCCATCTTTTCAACTCAGGAAATCTTTCTATTGTTTTCTTTTCCTCCAATTCATTTATTTTTGTTCTGATCTCTATAATTTCTACCTATTATGGGCTTTAGGCTTGACTTACTCTTTTTTATTCCCCAGGAAATTGAGGTGCAACATAAGATTGTTTATTTTGGCTTGTTCTCTTTCCCTGATGTGAGAATCTTGCTATAATTTTCCCGCTTAAGACAGCTTTCATTGCATCCCACAGGTTCTGGTAAGCTGCATCTCCATTTTGGTTTAATTGTAAGTATTGTTTAATTTTTTTCTTTAATTTCAGGTGATTGTTCAGAAGGGTATTATTTAGTTCCCTTGTGTTTATAAAGTTTTTCCTGTTTTATTTTTGTCAATAATTTCTAGTTTCATTGTATTATGGTCAGATAATATGCATGGGATAATTTTGACTCCTTTGTATTTACTTAAGCATATTCTATGTACAAGCACATGATCTATTTTGGAGAATGTCTCATTTGTGTCTGAGAAAAAATATGTATTCTGTCTCTGAAACAAAATGTAAAGGTCTCATAAGTCTATTTTCTCATAAGTTTGGTTTATTCCTGTCATTTCTTTGATTACTTTTTGCATGGTTAATATATCTCTTTGTGAAAATGGGGTGGTAAAATTCCCCACTACAATTATTTTATTGCTCATTCAATTTTTTATGTCTGTTAAAATTTATCTTATATAGTTACGTGCTCCTACATTGGGTGTGTATATATTTATTATTGTTATCTCTTCCTCTTGCAGTTTTCCCCTAAAAAGTATTTAGTGACATTCTTTGTCTGTTTTAATCATACTTGGTTTGAATTTGACATTGTCAGTGACCAGAATAGCTACTCTTGCTCTTTCTCTGTGTTCCTCTCCTATGAAGTATTGTTTTTCATCCTTTGGTGTTCAGTCTATTAATTTTTTTATAGTTAAATGTTTTTCTTCTTTGCAGCATATTGTTGTATTTTTTTAATCCAGTCTGTCAGTCAACATTTTTGATTGATGAATTAAGATCATTTATGTTGACAGTTTTTGAAATTGTATTTATTTATTTATTTATTTTTGTGATATTTCAGGGAATGGTCTACAGGGTATTCAGGGTCTCACTACTAGATCAGACTCATAGTGATCTGCCTGTTTATAGCCTGCCAAGACTGGGGATTACAGGTGCACACCACCAAGTCCAGTCTCAATGTTGACAGCTTTAGCTGATATGTACTGGCTCACTTTTGTCATTTGTTTTTCTACTCCAGAATCCCTACTTTTCCCATTTTCTTAATTATTTGCTCTGCTTGCCATTTGTCTTCTGTTGTTGTTGAAGATGTGATCATCTTTGTCTCTTTCTAACATATCTGTCAGTTCTCTTTGTAGGGTTGGTTTGATTATCATGAATTTCTTCAGTTGCTCTTTGTTATGGAAGTAACTAGTCTCTCCACTAAATTTGATAGACAGTTTTGTAGGATACATCAATCTGGGGATGGGTAGCTGGGCTCAACGGAACTCTGGCAGGAGGGTTGTGGGAAGGCTTTGGCTACAGTCTCTGGTAGTCTTCAGGTCACTCAGGCTCAGAGGAACTCAGGTGGGATGGTTAGGGGCCAGGCTAGCTTATGAGGTATTGGTGGCAGTCTTCAGAGTGAATATGGGTTGCCAGGCTCAGTGGAATTCTCTCATACCTTAATATTTTGTATTTTAGTAAGGGTGTACAGAGTACACAGGGTTTCACCATGTAGATAAGACACGTGGTGATCCACCTGTGCTCAGCCTCCCAAGAGCAGGGGTTATGGGCGTGCACCACCAAGCCTAGTCTCAATTGCCCTCTCAGTGTGCCCCAGGAGCAGGGCCGGCACAGCAGGCCTGGGGATCAGACTCATGGCCCCTTTATCTGCCTAAATAGGTACTTTAATCTGCTGAGCTATTTGGCTGGCCCTTCAATGCAATTCTTAATTTCCTGAATAGCTATGTGAATCTGTTCCATGCATCCTCATTGTTTCTGAATTGTTCATTCAATATTTCCATTATTTTTATGTTCTCTACTTTTTAAATCTATGCCTTCTATAGATGTACTGAGCAATTCTTTCATCATTGTGATTTTGTATCTTATGTGACAGATTATTTGTGATCTGATTTCTTCTGTGTTCCTTCACCTCATTTTCTGTCATTTCAGAAATCTCAGGTATAGAACTAGCTTTGTCTCCTTGACTTGTTCTGGGTATGCTGAAGGTTTAGGCTGCCTTTTGCTCCTTTTGTTGTAGGCAGCTGAGTTGCACAGAAATATTCTAGGCAGTCAGACAGGGCCAGGCCCTCAAGGAGACAAGATGGAAGACAAGGTGACTTTGCAACTTGGAAGAGACAGACACTTCCTATGGGCCACACCTCAAGACCAAGACAAAAGAGGAAGCTTAGCTACATACTTCCCTAGGGATGGGATTCAGAGATTGATATTCTAAATTCGTATCAATCACCTTCAAAAAGCCTTATTGAGTCACTAGCCCAACCCCCAACAGGAAGAGACTCTGTCCCATTTTCATGCCTGCTTGCTAAGTGACTCACTTTCCCATTTGGTACTGGAGTTAATCAATTTTACCTGAACAATGGTGCTTGTGATCCCATAGCTTTGTCACACCTCTCATCCACCTAAGTGAGTTCCCTTGTCTTTACCACCTTAGACCCATCTCATCACATGGTTTTATTCTATTAAAGTCCCTAGAAGAGACAGCTTCTGGGGGGACCACCCACTCGGGACCCCCTTCCTGTCCCTCTCTTGGACAGGAGCTTTCTTTCCCTCAATAAATCTATTCTGCTCATAACCTCCATTTGTTCCTAAAATTCATTCTTCGGTTTTAGAGAACATGAACTTGTACAGGTCAGGTTCAGAGATTGTTTTTCCCTATATCATTTGGAGGTTCAGCTTATTGTTTGGACATCACCCGTGTGAGATCAGTTTTTCTCCCTGTATTGCTGTCACTCTCTTGGAGGAGAGCTTTCTTTCTCTCAACAAAACTATTCTGCTCATAACCTCCATTTATTCCTAAAATTCATTCTTTGGTTTTAGAGAACAAGAACTTGTATAGGTCAGGTCCAGAGATTGTTTTTCCCTATGTCACTTGGAGGTTCCCTAGATCGCTTAGAGGTCACCCATCTGAGATCAGCTTTTCTCCCTATATCACTTTTTTTTTGAAATTTCAAAGCTCCCAAATTTCATCCAGGCTTAGGGCCTCTGTCAGGGCCTCTCCTGGCTTCTGTGTTGGTGGGGGCAGCAGAGCAAAACTAGGCAAAAGCTCCTTCAGTGGTGTAGAGGTGGGGTACAAATCACTAAGGTAAGGTTTCTGGGGCTGTCCAGGTCTCAGTGGGGTTTATGTGAGTGGTGGGGGCAGCTGAAGGTCCACAGGATCCTAAGACAGTGTGAGGGGCAGACCACAGATCATCAAGGCTCCTTTGATGGTGGGGATGTATTCTGCAGCCCAGCAAGGCTCTTGGAAAGGTTAGGGGTGTGGGATATAGCTCAGCATGTCCCTCATGATGGGACAGGGTCCTTACAAGTTCTCTAAAGTTTGAGTTATGATTTTTGGTCACATTTATATCTATATGAAGTATTAGATAAACCACTTAACTTTTTGGATGCAGCTCCTTCATTTCCATTGTAATGAGACTAACATTTAGGTCCATTTTTTGTATGAGTCACAATGAGACAGATCAGTGCACAACCAAAGCTAGATGAGGAAGTGGTTCTGACCTGTCAATAGTGAGCCATTAACTTTAAGAGTCCAGATACATAACTGAACAGTTCCCTAAGTGTGAACTTTTCAGAAGAACTTGAAGGTGATTTCAGTGGTATGGTCTACAGTGAGACATGGCCTCTAAAGATCTGTACATAAGAAATTCTCACCTATTTCCTTGAGATTTATAGGCGTAGAAGCACATACGGACTCCAGGAAGGCCTTGCAGTCACCACATTGCAGGACAGCCCAGCGCATGCTGTGTTCCCTGGGTGTGTCTATCTTTGTTCTCTCCTTTTTTTGTTTTTCTTGTTCTGGTCTAAGCTCACTCTGCAGAGCAAGTTTCTCTCCCATGCTTCATTTTTTTTTTTCTTTCTTGAATACACTTTTTCACTGTTTTTTCTTTGTTTAATTTAGTTCTTTGTTCAAGGTATGAAAAACCTGGACTCCAGCTCTAGGAAAGGAGAGCAATCCGGAATCCAGAAGTGCTGTTTTGTGAGTCACATTTTAGAAGCAGCTACCTGACTACAATTGTGCTTTTACAAAGGTGAATAAAATACTTTTGTCAAAGGAATTTTTACTGCAACCTCAATAATAATTGACCAATACCTAACATTACTCTCTGCTCCCAAATTATATAATTCTATTTATTGTGTTCAACAAAATCCTCAGGTTAAAATTAAATAAAATAATTTGACCACACTAGATAATATTAGAAGTTAATGACATATTGTTTAACTCAGCTTGTCAGAATCCTATTGACTTCAGTTTACCTGAGAAATTTGATTTAGGTTCCCTTTGTCTTTTTTGATTAATGGACTATCTTTGTTTATCCAAAGATTCAGTCCAGAATGCCTCCAGTGTATTCCATTCCAAATAAATTAAAAGTTTTGTTTCAATGCAATTAGTTTAATAAATACATGAATTTTTGAAAGCTAGTTTAGAAGATAGACTCTCAAGTTCAGATTATTAGTACTTTTTAGTACTATTAAATATATTTCACAAAAATAAGGATGTCTGAAGTGTCATTTTAGTTTGGAAGAAAATAGTGTTATGAAATATCACAAGTTTCATACCTTCTATAACTTTTGTGAAATTATTTGCTTATTAGAATTGGTTTGTCCTAAAATACCTCAGGAAAAAAGATTATAAAAAATACTAATGTGGATAATGTGGTTAAAAGCTTACAATTATTGAAAATACCATGAAATAATCATACTCAAGACTTATTGTCGCGC
>PVKA01044781.1:0-15950 GCA_004027165.1 Ctenomys sociabilis | reverse complement strand
TTTTTTTTTTTTTTTTTTTTTTTTTTTTTTGATCAGAGATGGGTGTTTCCATTGCCATTAGAGAAGTTGTATTTGGAGAAGTCTTTTAAGGAATTTTCATACTTGAAGTCAGTCCAAAGATTATAGGTACTTATGTGTTGGTATATAAGTCTTGCTCTATCTAGGTCTTAACCATCCAGCAGAAAAGTATAAAAATGAAGTATACATCACGGGGCCATAATATTAAATTGAGCTGTAAATGGCTATGGTCGACAACTTCTTTGGATAACTCACCATTGTTGTGGAAAGCTGGACTGTGTAGGACTGTGTTGTCGAGTTCAAGCACCTAAGTCAGTTGAATGACAATGGTGTGCTCATCTTTGACAGGTGTACACAAAGGAAGGGCTATAGAAAGGAAGAATCATGATATGTGTGTATGGACAGTACAGTTGGGATAGATAACCCCGTGCTTCTACATAATTCTATGAGAGGCAAGATTTGCACTAATGGTGGTTGGACAGGATATTATGTCAGCTTCTAGTACTATGGACAACCACTAGGAAAGTATCAAGGTAGAAAGTATTAATTATTGAATCTTTGATGTAATTCAGGTATAAAAAATAAGATATGAAAACAACTACACTCTCTTTATTTACTGATAAGAGACATATGGTTTAATAATGTGTGTAAGTATAATATCATGCATGCACCTTCTATGATACCAAAACATTATGAAAACAGTTTGCAATGTATTAATTTATCAAATCCATCTTGTCAAGGTATTTTAAAACTGTCTCATTGATATTTGTACTTCAATAAAACAAAAATTTAAAAAATTAATTAATTAATTAAAAAAATAAAGATTATAGGTACTTGAATTCAGCAACATAACTCATTATAGTCCAATAGCCATCATAGTAGTGTGTTAGCAGAACTGAGAATGTCAGAAGATGTTGACTTGAGCCTTTTATAGCTCCACATATCAATATGGCTTTACTTTTTATACATCGATTTTATACTTTTGTGCTGAATGGTTAAAACCAAGTTAAAGCAAGATCTACATAACTAAAAGTGTAAGTTTTGTATATGACAAGGTCAGTCAAATCCCCTCAGGATTTACCCTGAAACCCTGTAAGGAAATTTGCAGATTTTTCAGTGTCAGCCATGTGAATGAGCCACAGCCATTGCTTGATCAATTTGCTCTCTATGAAAGCCTGAGAGAATCTTCTCTCTCTAACTGACTCTCTTTAGGCACACTATAAATCAGGATGCAGAGTATTTAACATAAAGTTTGAAGGAAGAGAAAAGGCCTTTCAGTCTTGTTTCTCTCACCTCCTTGTGACTTTCCTGACTTAAGGCCTAGGCTTCATTCCATATCTTGAGCACCACTCCATCTCCAGGGACCAGCCCAAGTTCATGGTACTTTTGAATGTGAAGGTGCTGTCTGTCTTTCATGTAACCTTGGGATTGATTTTCATGAAGGTTGTTTTTCTTATTTTTTAAACATTCAGAACTTTATTAATGAGCAAGCAACATGAACCATTTTAAGTGTAGTGATAAAAACCATAAACCATATGTGCATGTGGAAAAGCCTTAAGGTAGAAATCAAGATGGTCTGACTGTGGTTTTTCTTTTTATTCTGGAGAATGTCATTATATCAGTGAACAAGAAGTATTTCCTGACCCTAGATACATGATCAAAGTAAATTTGCATTGTAAACTAAATTAACAAATCTTTCACTACGTTAAATAGAAAAAAAAGAGATAGGGCTCATGTATAACCTAGAAACAGGTAAATAAAATTAGAGGTGCAAAATATAGTTTCCAAGATATGATCAAAGTGAAATATAAAGAATTAGAAGTAAATATAAACATCTTTATACCAACCAATTAGACAACACAGAAGCTCACTCTCACCACCTGTGTTCATCACAGCATTTTATTTTTTTGGTAGAACTGGGGATTGAACTCAGGCCCTTGTACTTGCCAGGGAAGCTTTTATTCCATTAAGCCATATCCCTGGATCCTCATAACATTTTCTATCACTTGGAAATGACTTGATTGCCCTTCAGTGTTTCTTGGTGCTGCATTCTCTGGTTTTCTGTCTTTCCGTGTGGTTGCTCTCTGAGCTCCTGTCATAGGGCAATCTGCCCTGTTGTGATACTAGATGGTAGTGCTCACCAATATACAATGTCTTGATGGGTGGATGCTGCAGCCAACAGAATAATGGGAAAACACCTTTCCTTAATAAAGTATCAGAATCAAATATTTTGTCACAGTATATAAAGCAAAACATCGATTACTGGATCCTGGGGAGATAGCTTTAAAAATCTAAGTGCCTACCTGGAAAAGGCAACATCTCAAGTTTAATCTCCTGTACTGCATGCCATGCAGGCCCCAAAACCAAGATGTGGGAGTTATTTGGAGCCTGGCAGTATAGGGCTAAATGTCTGCAATCAAAGTGAGCATGTCACATAAACATATTTATTATTCAGACAAATAGGATGACAGAGAGTTTGAATACAGGCATGTTCTGTTGCCCAAGGATTGAGATAAGCTAGTTCCTAAAATCTACCTGAGGTCTAAAGCTGAATGGATGAATCTAGATAGGTATTCAGCAGGATCACAGATGGGTCCTTTATATGCTCTATGAACCACAACCTTGCATCTTGCTGTTCTGATGGTTGGTATTCAAGAAGCCAAACAAATGAACCTGGAAAGCCATCATTCATCCTCAAGCTGTACAAAGCTGCCTTCCTGTCTGATTTGTCTCAGATAATACACTTATATTGTCTTCCATTTCTTACATTGCCTCAATGTAAAGTGACTCAATTTGCCAATTAAAAGAAAGAGATGGGCAGAGTGGATTAGCAAGCAAAATAGAAAAATATGCTGTATGCAAAAAACACACTTAACATGTAAGGAAATTCACAGGCTTAAAGTCAAAGGATGGAAAACAATACTAAATAACCTAGCACCTCAGAAAAAAGTAGGAATAGCAATCCTCTTCAAAAATAGTCTGAACTTCAAAACAAAAATGATCAAATGAAATAAAAAATCCACTACATACTGGTTAGGGACAAAATACAAGAGGAAGAGATAGCATTCATAAATATGTAAGTACCAAACATGAGAGAATCCAACTATATAAGACAGATCTTCTTATATAATATCCAATATAATACCCAATAATACAATCTTAACAGGAGAATTAAACACCACCTTATCCCAAAAAGATAGGTCAAATAGACATAGAATTAGCATAGAATTAGTATAACTAGACCAGGCATTTGAACACATGGAATTAGTGAACATTTACAGAGTGCCCCGCCACATCTGAATACACATTGTTTTCAGCTGCACATGGGACATTTACTAAAAGACCACATATTAGTATATAGATCCTGCTTAAGTATATGCAAGAAAATATGTTATCTCACGCATATTATCTGACCACAGTGCAATAAACATGCAAATAAATAAAAAAACCCCACAAAACCCCCACGAACACATGAAAATTAAATAACATCCTCCTCACCAACCAATGGGTTACAGATGAAATTAAACAATATGTACAATTCAACAAAAATTTAAGCGGAACTTATAGAAACCTGTGTGATGCAATGAAAGCAGTTCTTAGCAGTGAACACACACATTAGGAAAACAGAATGGGAACAAATAAATACCTTAATGGTACACCTCAAACATCTAGAAAAAGAAGAGCAAACCAAGTCCAAAGCCCAAAGTCAATAGGAAATTATAAAGTTTATAGTAGAAATTAATGCATTGAAGACAAAGAAATCTATCCAAAGAATTAGTGATTCACAAAGCTGATTCTTTGACAGACTATATAATATTGATAAGCCCCTAGCTAATTTCATCAAAAAGAGGAAAGAAAAAACTGCAATTTCAGCAATAAGCAATGAGAAGGGGAGAGTAAGGGGCAGTCAGCACTTGTCTCGGAAGTGTACAGTCCTGAGATCAATTTCTGGTACCACCAAAAAATAAATAAATAAAATTACATTAAAATGGCAAATTACTATAGACCCTGTGGAATTGCAGAAGATCATTGATAGATACTTTGAAAATCTTTACTCTCACAGAATTGAAGATGCAAAAGAAATAAACGGATTCCTAGAAAGGTACAAATTATCAAAATTGTATCAAGAAAATATAAAATCTCTCAATAACACAATAGCAGCAAATTAAATTGATAATGCAATAAGAAAAGCTCTCTGACAAAGAAAAGTTCAGGTCCTGATGGATTCATGGCTAAATTCTACAAGAACTTTGCAGAAGACTTGATCCAAGTACTCTTCAATGAAATTGAAAAGGAATCAATACTCCCAAAATCATTCTTGGAGGCAAGTGTTACACTGATACTAAACCATAGAAAGATGGAACTAAAAAAACAAACAAACAAACAAAAAAAAAACTGCAGGCCAATCTCCCTCATGAACATAGATGCAAAAATCCTCAATAAAATCTTAGCAAATAGAATATATAAAATCAGTGACAACATTACAAACTATGACTAGGTAGGATTCATCCCACAGATGCAAGAATGTTCCAACATATGCAATTCTATAAATGTAATACACTGTATCAATAGAGAAAAACCACACAGTACATCAGACCAAACAGACCATCTCAATTGAAGCAGAAAAGGCCTTTGACAAAGTCCAACACTCATTCATGATCAAAGTGCTACAGAAAATTGGAATAGATGGCCTCCACCTCAATCAGATAGAATCCATCTATTACAATTCAATAGCCAACATAATTGTAAATTGGAAATACTGATCTATTTTATTTCCAGGACAGGTAGAAGACCAGGATGTCATGTATCAGCACTTCTATTCAATATAGTTCTGTAATCATTAACTAGAACCATTAGAAAAAAGAGTGAAATAAAATAAATAAGTTTAGGTAAAGCTGAATTTAAATTGCCATTATTTTCAAATGACATGATACACTACTTGGAAGACCCAAAAAAACTCCACCAAGAAATTCCTAGAATTAATAATCAAATTCAGTAGCATCACAGGTTACAAAATCAATACTCAAAAGTCAACAGCATTCCTCTACACAGATAACAAACACACTGAGAGAGAACTTAGAGAAGCAATATCCTTCACAATAGCACCATAAAAAATGAAATATGTAGGAATTAATCTAACCAAAGTAGTAAAAGTTCTACTCAATGAAAATTATAGTACTCTGAAAAAAGATATAGAAGAGGATTTCAGAAAATGGAAAGATAATCCTTCTTCCTGCTTAAGAAGCACCAACATTGTGAAAATTGCCATAGTCCCCAAATTTTTATGCGCATTCAATGCAATCCCTATCAAACCTCACCAATCTGTAGAAATCATTTCTAAAATTTATTTGGAACCAGAAAAGATCTAGAATACCAAGGGTAATCCTGGTCAACAAAAGCAAGGGAGGAGGCATTACAATCTCCAACTTGAAATTATACTACAAAGATAAAATAAAATCAGTATGGTATTGATAAATTAATAGACCTGATGATCAATAGAAAGGTTAGAAAATGCAGATATAACTACAAACACATTCAGCCATCTTATCTGACAAAGGATTCAAATGTGTTGAGCAAAAGAAACATAACCTCTCTACCAAATGGTGTTGGCGAACTGCCTCTCTACATGCCGAAAACTAAAACTAGACCCAGGTCTATTATCATGCACTAAATTAAAGTAAAATGGATTAAAGATCTAAACATTAGAAAAGAAACTCTAAATCTACTGGAAGAGAAAGTAGGTGGAAATCTTGAAGATATAGAGGTAGGCAAACATTTAATAAGCAAAAATCAAACTGTGAGGGAAATATTTGCAAGAATTAACAATTGGTACCCCCTCTTATTGAGAAGTTTCTGCACATCAAAAGAAATTATCTTCAGCGGATTAAAGCTCCTGAGCACAGGTGCAGTTTCAAAGGTTTTGATTCCCGGGCCTGCTGTGCTGAACCCAACCCTGGAGCATGTTGAGACTGCAATTGAGAGTGAGCGTGGTGGAGGACCCATAATCCCAGCTCTTGAGGAACCAGTAAACAGGTGGAGCACTGCGAGTTGAGTCTACCAGTGAGGCCCTGAACACCATGTAGACCCCTCCCTAAAATGCAAGAAAAAAAAAAAGAAAAAAAAAGGAGTGAGAGAGAAACAAAAAAAAGTAAAAAGCAAAGAAAGAAATTACCAACAGGATGAAAAGACAACCCACACATTTGGAAAAAAAATCTTAACTAATAATCACTCAGATAAAGGTCTTCTCTCTAGAATATATAAAGAACTAACAATCATTAGGTCCTCCAAAATTAAAGACCCAAGCCCAAAAATGGGCATCTGAGATGAATTCACATTTCTCAAAAGGAAAATTACAAGAGGCAAATAAATACATGAAAAATGTTCCACATCAAAGACCGTTCAATAAATGCAAATTTTCAATCCGTAGTACCAAAAATAAATAAATAAATAAGTGGAAATTCAAATTAAAAGAATATTGAGATACTATCTCACCCCAGAAAGAATGGCTGTCATAAAAAAATCAAGTAATGACAAGTGCTGGATAGGCTGCGGGGAAAGAATAGCCCTTCTCCACTGCTGATGAGAATGCAAACTGGGACAATCATCATGTAAATAAGCGTGGAGGCTCTTCTAAAAACTAGGACTGGGAAGTGCAATCCAGCTATTCCCCCTCTGTTAGTTTTCCCAAATTATCTGAAAACATCCTATTATAGTGATATATGTGCACCAATGAGTATAACAGCACAATCTGTGATAGCCAACTCTTTGAAGCAACCAAAATGTACAGCATCTGAAGAATAATGAAAGAGATGTGGTATTTTATTTTTTTAAAATAGAGTATTACTCAACTATAAAGAAAAACAAACTCAAATCCTCTGTAGATAAATGGATACAACTTGAGCCTACACTCATAAGTGAGATAAACCCACCCCACTTGTGTAAATATAGTATTGTCTTCCTAGTGAAAGAACTCAAAGAATTAATAAAAATTGAAAGTTATAATAGACACAGTTAAATGGAAAATGACAGAAATTAAGTATTAAACACTGAAGAGATAAAAAAAGACAGGAAGTAAGATAGGGGCTAAACCATAAATGTATGTATATATATATATATATATATATATATATATATATATATATATATTATGGATAAGGAAATAATTATAAGATTTCCATCAGTGCTTTTGAAAATAGCAGTTCATGGGTAGAATTTTCACCCTGACTAACTCTGTGCTGATTTCTGTGAACTAAGCAACTACATTGAGAATAGCAATGTGTAATACTAATACCATGCTTGAAATACTTGTCATCTTGGTTTTGCAAATATGTACCACTTCTAACATCATATCAATCATTACTATAGTCTCTTTAAGGTAATTTTTAAAAAGATGATAAAAGAAAATGAGAGAAAAGAACAAAAAATTAAGTTTTCTTGAAAGCATGTGGTAATATTCAGTCATATGTTCCATCATGTATAACATTATCTATTAATCTGAGCAACAGATTTGATGATAAAAATAGATGATATAGCTTTTTTTTTTTTGCATAACTGGGGATTGAACTCAGGCACTTGTGCTTGCCAGGGAAGCACTTATTCCACTGAGCCATCTCTCCAGCCCAAAAAAATAATGTATTAATCATTGTTCATATACTAGTTTTGAAAATCTGTATCATATGTATTATTTGTTACCCTGTTTCTGTCTTTTTTTTTTTTTTTTTTGCCTTGGTCCTGTTTTTACTCTTCAAAATAAAAAAAAAATATATATAAAATAAAAAATAAAAATACACCAGATATGAAGGCATATGCTTATAATTCCAGTGGTGAAGAGGCTGATATAAGAAGATCACTATGAGTGCAAATTTTATGGTGAGATCCTGCATCACAAAGGATAAAGATACTAAAAAACAGCCTACTGTAAGTCCAATCACGGAGATTAAGCATGAGAAACAAACGGAATACACATTGGAAGGACAGAAGTCAAATGATCCCTCTTTGTAGATAACATGATTATAAGAGGAACTCTAACAGCCCTTATGAAAAACTATGTAGCTCACATATAATTTGTAACAAAATGGTGAAACTGGAGGTATTGTACTGAATCAAACAACAAGCAGAAAGATAAACATTGAACAGACTCACTTACAGGTGGAATTTTAAAAGTGTCAAGTAGAGTATATTGTAGTAATTACCAGAGGCTGGAGTTGATGAGAAGAAAAATATGAAGGTATGGATGGGAAAAGACACACACATTATTCAGTAAGAAGAACTTCTGGTGATTTGTTGTGTCGAATTGAGCCAATCATGAATAACAAAACATTGACCCTTTAAAAAGTACTGAGACTGGCCAGAAAGCTCATCAGATTAAAGCTCCTGCCTACGCAGATGTAAGGCAGATGCCTGCCTTTCCAGCCCTGCCCCTAGGGCACTAAGGTCACTGAGCCTGGGTGTGATGGCCGGCCTGTAATCCCAGCTCTTGGGAGGATGTAAACACAGGAGGATCACTATAAGTCTGATCTATGTAGTGAGACCCTGTAGACCCTATACTAAACACATTTTTTTAAAATTAAAAAGTACTGAAAGAGTATATTATAAGTGTTCTCACCACAATTGGATAACTATGAAATGATTAATTTGGTAAAGACAGAGATTTAACCATTCAGCAATGTAGTATGATAAAATCACATTGCACCCTATAAATATATACAACTATCACCTGTCAATTAAAAGATAAAAAGCTCAGTAAAATGGTAGCCAGAAAGACACTGAAAATATTTACTTTTAATTTTCATAATTAAAACAAAATGGCTTTCATAAAATAGTATTGCTTGTAATATCAATGTGACATTTTGAAGCGAATTCATAACATAAACATGTTAGGAAATTGCTATTTTTAATAACTGACAGGTAATTTCACAAGAATCATTGAATCAAAATGTATGTTTGGAAAGTCATTTGCCAATGAAAGGTGATTACCGTGTTCTGTGATAAGGTGTTTTTATAACTCTATACATTTAAAACAATGAAATAAATTGCATGCTAAGTGGATAAATATATACATAGTAAATATAGTTATGAAACTATCATAGACAAGGGAATCAATCTGATTATCATAAATATTTGATTTTTTCTGAGAGCCCTACTAAGGTACACTGTGAAGTGTACCCTTCTACTCAGTATCACCTAGTAAATTCAGATAGATTCAGTCACTAATTTGTGCTATATCTTTCAAATAGGATGGGGGAGAGGAAAAGAGACAGACAGACAGAGTTGAGGATTGTTTGCATTAATAATTTCCAGTCTGTGATAATGATTCCAAGGAGTATAAGGTGTGAAATCCCACTGGTATGCTCAGCTACAGTGTTTTTTCAATGAGAGCGTATTGGCATAATAACAAATGAAAGATTTTAAAAGCAAATCTCAAAGGTATTTCCCTGCCACAATATTTCCAGTCCTCTTAGTTCCCTGTGGCTCTGGCTTCTCCCTGTCCTAATCTAAGCAGCACATCACAGATGCACAGTGAACTTTAAAAATCTGAATCATGTGTTTCATATAAATAGTTTATTTTATTTCAAATAATTCTCCCAAAAGAAGATTATTCACTTCAACATGCAGAAGTGTCTGTGGGGGATTCAGGTATAACTAGAGAAAGAGCACCTGACTAGCACTAACAGAGCTCTGGGTTTCATTCTCAGTACCATGAAAGTCTTTGTTATCTAACTCTCTGCTTTCTACGTGAATTCTTTTTTTTTTTCCAGAGCCAGAGATTGAACTCAGGCCCTTGCACTTGCCAAGTGCAAATGCTTATTCTACTGAGCCATCTCTCAGGCCTTCTGCATTAATTCTTGTCAAGATATGTATTGCCTGATACACTAAAGCATCTCATATGTAAGTCTTTTATACTTAGGGAAATGTATACCATTAAATTATTAAATTTCTTTAAACCTCCAAAAAGAATTACTTCAAATTCTAGTACACTCATCCTTTATAAATCAAATGATATTTCATGAACATTCTTTTGCAACTACAGTCCACTTTTCTAGTAGGTAATAACATGTTTGTTGAAATTTTACCTCAATGTATATAACTTCTTCTCAGATTTCTACTTCAAAATCTACTTTCAATCTGCCTCTTATATCCAAAGTGATCATCAGTTATTATTCTGTCTTATTGACAGGTACTATTAGATTAACATTACAACAACATATATTGGCGTGAGGAGACAGCTCAGTAGATAAACGCTTGCCTGGCTAGTACAAGGTCCTGAGCAAGTTCAATCTCTGGTGCTGAAAAAATAATCAAATTTTTATCCATCACCTTATATAAACTAATGGATAAAAGTTTGATGGACAGTGACACACAGTACTTTGAAGTAAACACACATTGTGGAATGGATAAATCTGGCTAAGCAACAAACATACTGTCTCATTCAGTTACCATTTTGTGGTGGGAATGGTACACTCTTGGCGTCTAGGAGAATCTAGCACAGTGTAGTGAGCTACAGCCAGCGTGCTGAACAGCATACCTTCTGGACTTATTTCTCAGGTTTATCTACAATTATAGATTGTCTGATCGATGTCCCCACACCATCATTTTGTCCACTTTATCCCATTTCCACTTGAGGAGCCACATATTCCCCTTAAGTGATATCAGCTAGTGTTTGTATCTCTGTGCTTGCTGTGCTTCACATAACTGTGTCCTCTGGATGCACTGATGCTATAAGTGCCAGGATTTAAGCCACTTTTGGAGCTGAGCTGTGTCTGTGGTGCACCACGTGTTGTGTCTTTTTACCCAGATGGTTGCTCAGGTTGATTTAATACCTTGTTTAGAGTGAACGGTGGATATTGACTTATTAGCTGAAGGATTTCTTTCCTTCCCATTCTCTTGTCTCTTCATTCTGTGTATGTTTGTTATCATCACATATGTGTGCTTTTGTTTTTGTTTCATGATATTTTAAGATAATATCCAAGATAAAATCATTCCTAGACCATTGGCACAGATCTTCCTCTAATTGTCTTAGTTGTTTCCAGTTTCACACATAAGTATTCAGTAAATTCTGAGTTCATATTTGTATGCAAAATAATAAGGGTCTGCTTTAATTCTTCTTTGTGTGTGTGTCCAAATTTATCAAGTCACTGCTGAAGAGACTTCCTACTCTTCTTTGCATCTTGACACCTTTGTGAATATTTCAGTTGGATGAATAGATCTACATTGGGGCATTTGGCCTATTCCACTAGTCTATGTGTCTCCTTCACTGTCAGTGACATTTGCTTGTTGTTAGTATACTGTGTAGAAAAATTGGAGGTAAGTACAGTGGACCAATTGACTTACAACTCAATTCTTTTGCAAAGGCTGGTTGTAACTTGAGTCAGTTTTATTTATTTATTTATTTATTTATTTATTTATTTATTTATTTATTGAGTCTGCTTTAAAAAAAACAAAAAACTTTGTATAAAGTTCATTATTTACCAGAAACATTAATAATTTTCAAAGTGTGTTTCTCAAAAAGTTATACAATGTGCCCACTTTACCAGAGCCAACAATTTCATACTATATTCTCCACTCAATGTAACATTTTTAGCTTGGTGAAGTAGAATGAAATGGAAGGTGATTATTTTTTGGAGGAAGTGATCCCTTCAAAAAGAACATCAGGAATTTGGTTGTCTGGTGTCCATTGTCCACTTGGGAGAATCTTTATCCCAATAGAACCTACTTCTGGTTCAACACATCAGAATGAAAATCTAGTTCAAGGCTGTCTTTGTATTTTCTTTAGTACTGTTACTTAGGATTGTAGTTGCTTTCTTTACCTGCCCTTTTTTTCTCAGCTTCCTTTCTAAATTTTTCAGATGTTTGATAGCAATATTTTTTTATATAAAGCACAGACTGAAATCACATCCACAAGCATGCACATTTGGGCTCAGTCTGACTTATGTTTTCTTGCATATGCTCTTTTGGCATCTCAAGATTCTGTTTACAACTGCACAAGTGCCTGGCATTTGGGTCATAACTCAAGACTTTGATCTTAATTTAAACCTAAAATTATAATAACAACCCAGATTGTTTGTGAGCATGATTATGATTCATGCCCACTGTACTGTGATGTCTTCAGTTTTGTCCTTTGTGTTAGATTATTTTGAATATTTCTATTCTTTTGTTGTTACACAGAAAATATAATAGTGGTTTTGCTATTGCTGTGATGAATTCGTGTTTATTTTGATAGGAGTTCTAATGTGTTTGTGAATCAAATAGCCAGAATGAGCAATCCAACATTTTTAACTCTTCTAGCCCATAAATGTATAATAACTTCCTATTTATAGGTGTATTTTTCAACTTCTTCAACACTGTTCTATACATGTCAGAAAAGATCATTCACATAATTAGTTAAAATTTATATCTAAGTTTTTTCAGAAGCCTTTTTAAATGTTGTTATTAATTTTTTCAGAGATAATTTTATTAGCATAAACAAACCCTTATTCATTTATATCATGAAACATTACTAAATTAACATTTATTTATCTATTTATTTATGTATGTATGTATTTGAAACTGGAAATTGAACTCAGGACCTTGTGCTTATTAAGCCAGCACTATGCCATTGAGCTATATTTCTAGCCCCTGAAATAACTTTTAGATGTAGTGGTTTTATGAGTAATTTTCAGGAACAAGATCACGTCCACTGCAAATAAGGACACACCGATTTCTTCTTTATAATTAGGATGTCTTTATTTTAATTCTTTTTGTCCCATTTCCTCTACATAGGTGTCCTAGGACATTTTTAAGTAGAAGTGATAAGAAAGATTTCTGTCTGTTCTAATCTTCATATAAAAGCTTTCAACGTTTCCTTATTAACTATAATGTTAAATTCCAGTTTTTCCTTTATAATATTCATTTTGAAACTGTCTTCTATACCTAAGTTGTTGATAGTTTTTATTGTGAGAAAATGTTGATAATTGTGACTTTACTTTTCTACATACACTGAAGTGATATAACAGCTTTTAAGTCATTGATATGTTAACTTGTTGATATGTAAAACCACCCCTCCATTTCTAGTATGAACCCCATTCCACCATAATAAATAAACCCTTTAATGTTTTGTAGTTTTGAAGTCAAATGTGTTATTTTGGAGAATTTTCATGACTGACACAGCCAAAATAACACATTTCACATTCACTACACTATCAATGCTTGATGGGAAATTGATTTTGTTATTTCTGATGCTTAGTCTGCCTTATGTACAGAGAAGCCGAAGGGGATCCTACAGATATGGAGGGAGGCAACCGTTCTTTTCACATTTTTGTATATGATTTTGAAAGCCTAAGAAAACAGAAAAATCACAAGAAAAAGAAATTCATGTCTTGCCGAGTAAAACTTGGTACCTGGAAATTTCACCACAGGAAGTTGAAATTGACAGATAGAAACTAGACCAGTCTCATAATATCACTTCACAAACTCACAGTGAAAAACCGTTCTGAAAGTCTAGCTTTTTCCTGCACAAATATCACAGAAATGACAGAGCTCACGGGGAATTACCAGTCACCTTTCCAGTCTGCTACCACGGAAACAAGATGAAGGGCTGCATATACTATATACCATTTGGGTCTGCTTTTCATTAATTAGAAATATTTATATTTTCCTCAATTGTGTTTTATGCCTGGTCAAATTTAGAGAAATTTTAACTGGACTCGTGTACTTTGCTCAGTTCTTTGTAAAGGATGCTGACTGTTGATACTGTATACTATAAGAATACCATTACCATTCTGTATAGTTGAAATGAATCTCTGCCTTCTATTTCTAGTATATAAGCTATAATCACTAACCAAGAAGGTCACTATAAAAAAATAAAATGCTTAATAAAAAAAGAATTTTCATTAATTTTCTCAGGAATATTGACATGTAATTTTATTATTTTGTCTTTGCTTTGTTTAGTAAAGTATTTATGAGAAATGCTGTCTCATAAAATGATTTTAGAATTACACTTTCTCCTTCTTTCTTTTTTAAAGGAATGAAGGAAAGGTTTATTCAGCTCATGGTTTGTGAGGGTTTCAGCTCATACTCAACTGGCTTCAAGGCAGGGTGGCACATGGCAGAGAGCAGCAGTTCATGGCAGCAAAAAACAGCAAGAGCTAGAAGACAGGAGCAGTGGCAGGAACAGCAGAGGTACACTTTCTCTTCCAATGTTTTTGAAAACTTTCAGAATGTATATTAATCTTTCTTTTAAAGCTTCATAGAGTTAACCAGTAAAGGGCTGGGGATATAGGTCAGTGGCATAAGTGCCTGCCTGTTAAGCACAAGGTCCCTAGTTTGATACCTAATACTATATGCTGTGTCAGCTCAGGAACCAGACATGGTGTTCATACTTACATTCCCAGAGCTGAGGAGGCTAAGACATGAGAATCACGATGAGTCCAAACTGTGTAGCAAGACCCTGTATTAAGTAATAGTAATGATAATAATAAATTAACTAGTGAAATAAAACCTCATACTTTTCGTGTAGGAACATATTTATAACCAATTCACTTTCCAAAGTTATTATTCATGTGGTAGTATTTTTAGTTTTTAAAATTTAATTTTATTGAGAAAAAAATTGCAATGAGTTTTAAAACAGGTTGTTAGGAGAGTCACAACAATTAATACATTGAATATTGTTGTCTTTGTATTAGTCATTCATAACACAAGATGCATACATGATATCTTGTCCAAATACTATTAGTACAAATTTTTCTTCTCATCGTATTAAGAGAAAGTAGCTATATATCTATCCTATTTTGTATATACAGATACAAAATGGTCCTTCATTTATATCTCCTTTTTTGTTTAGTTTTGTCAGAGATGGGTAGTCCATTGCCATTTAAATATTGTACATGCATGAATTCAGCAAAATATTCCAATATAGTCCAGTAGTCCACAACACAAGTGGGTTATCCACAGGACTGGCAATGTCCAAAGCTGATGACTAGAGACATTTACAGATCAGCTTATTTTTATGGCCTTATTTTATACACCTTGTTTTTATGCTTTTTTGCTGAATGGTTAAGACCAAGATAAAGCAAGACCTATATAACAAGATATGTAACTTTTATATCTGACAAGGTCATATTTTCAGTTTGTATGTGTTACATGTTTTCAAGAATTTATCTTTTTTTATGTATCTACATTTTGGTGCATACTTGTTCACAATAGTTTCTCATGACCTTTAATAAAATACTCATCATTTTTGGTTTCCTTTTCCATCTCCTTATTTATTTATTTGTGTATACCTTTTTTCATACTTACATTAGCTAGAGTCATTTCTATATACATTTATAAAGCCTTTCTCTCATTCTGCACATTGTCTGTATCCTGTTGATTGCTCCTTTTGTGGTGAAGAAAGTTTTAATTTGATTTAGTATCATTTGTCGATATTTAATAATGCATCCTGTACTTTTGGGATGTTATTCATGAAATTATTACCCTACCCTTGACTCAGTGTCTCCCACATGTGTTATTCTATTAGTTTCAAATTCATCAGTCTATGTCTATGTCATTATCTTGTCATAATTTGATTTTGTGAGTGAGAAATTGGGATTATTTTCAATTATCTGTATCTGGACATTTGGTTTTCCCAGCATATGTTCTAAAGAAATGTTTTTTTTATCCATGGTAGGCATGTAGGCATAGGGTCAATTTGTCACAAATGAGATAGCTCTGTTAATTTTTCTGTCATTTTTCTATTCCATTGATCTATGTTGTTCCAATATATATATATTTCTAGTATTACACAGAATAATTTTATTATAATAATTTTATTATTATGATGGTTCCTGTGTTATCCTTTTCTTCAAGACAGTTTTGCTTATTCTGTTTTATTTTTCAAATTCACATGCATTTCTGAATTACTTTTATAATTCTGTGAACAAATTTTTTGGTATTTTAATAGTAGTATCGTTGAATCT
>PVKA01044780.1:0-15945 GCA_004027165.1 Ctenomys sociabilis | reverse complement strand
TTTCATAGAGGACTTGAAGTACTCTGCTCCATGCTCTCCTTGCCTTCATGGTTTGTGAAGAGAAGTCAGCTGTAATTCTGATGGGTTTCCTTTGAGTGTGATCTGCTTATTTTTTCTATCAGCTTTCAGTATATTATTCTTGTGTTGGATTTCTGGGATCTTGACTATTATATGTCTTGGTGTGTTTTTAGTTGGGTTGAAGTTATTTGGTGTTCTGTATGCTTCGGTTACCTGAATGTTGGATTGTTTTCTCATATTTGGGAAGTTTTCTGCTATTACTTCTGCCCATATTCTTTTTATATCATTTGTGTTGACTCCTTTTTTCTCATTGATGCCTATTAATCTCACATTGTTCATCTTGGCATCATCTTGCTGGTGATGGATTATTTTTTCCTGCATCCTTGTTATTTTTAAGAGATACTTTCTCACCTTTTCACTAGTTGTACCAGCATCTTCAAGATCTGAAACTCTGTCTTTGCTTTCACTCAAATGGTTTTGTAAACTCATGATTGAGATTTTAAGTTCTTCTATATATTTTTGACTCTGCTTCGTGTGATCTATTTCTTTTCTGTATTGTGCATTCAAGGAATCCATCATATTTCTAATCTCTATTTTTTTTTTAACCCATGTCTTCTTCAGAGGTAGCTATTAATTCTCTTACTGCAGAGTTTTTTCCATATTGGGGTTCTTCCATATATTTCCAGGATTGATTCTCTACTTCAGATGCTATGATTTCAAAGATTTCTTTTTTTATTTCAGAAATTATTTCTGCTTTAAATTCCTCTTTACCTTTCTGCTGTTGTTTCTTTGCTTGCGACACTGTTAATTCATATCTTTCAGCTGGAATAGTGTTCTCTGCACTTGTTCTGGGTGGGCATTGAGTTTCCCTCATATGTTTCTGGATTTGATTCATTACTTCAGATGCTATGTATTAAAATTTTTCTTTTTTTATTTCAAGCGTTAATTCTGGTCTGAGTTCCTCTATACCTTTCTGCTGTTGTTTCTTTGCTTCCGACTCTGTTAATTCATTCATTTCAGCTGAGCTTGTGTCCTCTGCACTGGAGGACTGAGATTGCATTTTGCTCCTTGTCTTTGTCATTTTGTATAGCACTGACCTCTGACCTTTGGTGTAGAGTTTTGGTGCAGTTACAACCTTAGCCTAATGAGATTTGGTTGCCAATCTATTAAGTTTGAGATTATCTATTTGTGCCTGGCCTGGGTCTAGCTATTGTGTTCAGCTCCTTTTTGCTGCAGCCCTTCTAGCCCAACTTTGAGCCTGTGGTTCCCATCTGTTGTGCCCCTGGCCCAGGGAGCACCGTGGGGCTCCAAAGCTCTCCCACACACTCACTGGGTCGTGCTGGGCTGGATCAGGGGCCGAAAGAATCCCAGAACTTCTCACTCACTTGGCGGGCTTGGGAGCAGGGGCTCCAGATGGCATGGCGCATGGGGAAGCCAAAAGTTGTCCCACACACTCACTGGGCTGGACTTGGGTGGATCAAGGGCTGGAAGAGTCACAATAGTTCTCACTTGCTGGGTGGGCTTGCAGACAGGGGCTTTGGGGAGTTGCAGGGAAGGCTGGGCTGGGGTAGATCATGCTCGGAGGTCTTGGGGGTGGGGGTTCTGGATGGCGTGGTGCACGGGGAAGCAAAAGTTCTCCCAAACACTCACCGGGCTGGACTCGGGTGGATCAGGGGCCAGAAGAGTCACAATAGTTCTCACTCATTTGGCAGGCTTGGGGGCAGGGGCTCTGGGGAGTTGTAGGGCAAGCCTGGCTGGGGTGGATCAAACTCAGAGGTCTTGGCCCTTCTTTTATTGAGCAGCATTTTGTTAAATCATGTGCAAAAGTATGAATTTTACAAATGTTTACCTCTTTATACAGAAATCTCTTTTATACAGAATCTCCTATTTTCAGTCTCTCAAGCACTGGGATTATAGGTATGAGTGCCATCTCAGCACACCCCGGGGGCAGGGCAGGCACGGCAGGTGGGGGATTGATTCCCAGTCCCTGTGTCTGCCTTAGCAGGCACTTTAATCTACTGAGCTACCTGGCCAGTCCACTATGTCTATCTAGTCTTATCAGAGTTTCTGAGTACTTCTGAATTTGCTTTGTCTTTCCAAAAAATAAGGAAAGTCAAGAGACTGAGAGGACAAACCACATATTTGGAAGACATACTTGGAAAACACATCTGTTAAGTACTGTTATCCAAAATATATGAAGAATTCTAAAAAAAACAGTGTAAGTCTCAGAGTAAGATGCTTAGCGTGCATGAGATCCAGGGTTCAATCTGCATCACAAACAACTAAAAGCCAAAAGCACAAACTTAATAAGATAACTAGCAACTTAAATAAAAACTGCCCAGCAAACCTGAACAGTTGTATCACAAAGAGAAGGCATAGAGATAGTAAATGGGCATATGAAAAGCTGACTAGGGGCCAGGAATATAGCTGAGTGGCACAAGCACCAAGAAAGCGGTTATGTGTCCTTAGGGAAATACAAATCCAACAGTGAGATTCCACCACATTCCTGTTGGTTTTGGCAAAGGCCAAAAGACCAGAATGCCAAGTGCTATTGAGGATGTAGAGCAAAAAGAGTACTGCTTCTATTAGTGGGAAGGTAAAATGGTGCAACCATTTGGGAATACAGCTTGGCAGCTAATACAATATGAGCCATGGTCAGAGATAGAAGCATATATATAGCATGTGAGAAACAGTAGGTTCAATCCTCAGCATCAGAACAACCAACCTGACAGAACCTTATGATTCAGTAGTCACACTCCTTGGCATTTACACAAAGGAAGTAAAAATTTACACAAATGGCCGAAGAGATGGCTCAGTAGAATAAGCACTTGCCTGGCAAGCACAAGGGCCTGAGTTTAATCCCTGGTTCCACAAAAAAAAAAAAAAAAAAAAAAAAAGAAAGAAAGAAAGAAAGAAAACTTACACAAAAACCTGAGCATAGATGTTTATAACAGCTTTACTCATAACTGCAAAACTTAGGAGCATGGGGCTGTGAAGATGGCTCAGTAGAGTAAACGCTTCCCTGGCAAGCTCAAGGGCCTGACTTCAATCCCCAGTTCCACAAAAAAAAACCTTAGAAGCAACAACAAGATGTCCTTCAGCAGCTGGGTGGGTAAATGACCTGTCAGGCATCCACTCAGTGCTGAAAGGAAATGAGGTATGAAGTCATGAAAAGACATGGAGGAACTTGAAATGCAAATTTCTAAATATGTAAGACATTCTGGAAACAGCAAAACTATGAAGACAATAAGGACCAAATGCTGGGGAGATGGGGCTGAACAGGTAAATCATAGAGGAATTTTAGGGACCTGAAACTATTAATTCTGCTGTAATAGTGGTTACATGTCATGACTATCAAAAGCCATAGTAGGATGTCCAACACCAAGAGTGACCCCGAATATAAACTGTGGCTAATAATGTGTGCACCAAGCTTCATCGCTTGTTACAAATGGACCATGGTGGTGGGGGATGTCAGTGGTGGGGAAGGCCAGGGGCAGATGGGAAACTTCTACACCAGTGATGGTATATGGAGCTGAGCACCCAAAATGCCATTTATTTATTGCAAAGTGCCAGTGCTGCAACTAAACCTGAATACTGAGGTTTTAATTTAGGAAAAACAACCCACACATTCACATCTTTTGTCTTAAAAAAAAAAAAAATAGACATTCCATAGGTTCACCCCACTTTTCTGTACATTCTGCTCAATTTTGCTGGGGACCTAGAACTGCTCTTAGAAGGTATATTTTTTTAAATAAGTGAGACTCACTATGTATTGCAACAAATACTGTGACATTCATACTATTTTGCTTAGTGAAATTTTGTATCATTTGAAATTTTTCTGTTTTAATACTATTTTATATTTTAAAAAATAAAAATTTTTTGAACATGAGACTCTTCGCAACATGGCAGACTTGAGCTGACCATTCTGAAAAATTTTGCCATAATAGGTTTTGGGGGTGTTTATTGTTTTTTATTTTTTTAGTGTATTTGGTTGTTACAGGGTCTCACTATGCAGCTTGGACTCGTGATGGGTGTTTGTTTTTATTTTATTTTTTATAATTTATTTTTAATATATTGTACATTGTTATCTTCTTAGTGGCTATCCATAAAACAAGAAGCAAACAGGATATCCTGTCCAAACACTATTAGTACAAATCTTTTCATTGAGTTAAACGAAAGTAGCTGTATATCTATCCTATTCCATGTATACAAGTACAAAATGGTCCTTCCTTTGTATCCTCTTTTTTTGTTTAGTCCTGTCAGAGATGGGTATTCCATTGGCATCTAAATATTGTAGGTGCATGAATTCATCAAAACAATCCAACACAGTTCAGCAGTCCACAGTAGTAGTGGGTTATCCGCAGAAGTTGTTGACTTGAGCCATTCACAGCTCAGTATATTAATATGGCTTTACGTCTTTTTTTATTTTTGTTTTATTGCAGTACAAATATCAATGAGACAGTTTTAAGATACCTTAACAAGATGGATTTGATAAATTTATGGCTTTACTTCATAAAGCTCCTTTTTATACTTTTCTGCTGGATGTTTAAGACATCCAGCAAGACCTAAATAATAAGAAATATAACTTTTGTATCAGATAAGGTCAGTCAGGTACTTCAGGGTTTATCCTGTAACCCTTTACTGCACTTTATAGATCATTTGTCATTGCAGCCATGTGGATGAATCACAGCCATCGCTTGACCAATTTGCTCTCTGTGGAAGCCTGAGAGAATGTTTTCTCTCCATGTGATTCTCCTTAGGCACATTATACATCATCGATCACATTCCTCTGTGGCTCCATAATCTCCTTGATCAGAAAATTTGGGGCACAACTGAGTTCCATGATGTTACATTACAGGTTCTCCTATGTTCTGAGTCTTCACTGACCTTGAAAGGCTAGAGCCAAAATGTTGGCTGATCTTTTCAGCCTTTCCTTTTCTCCAATTTTTGATCTGCAAACTTAGATTGTTAACCCTCCAGAAGAGAAGCTTATTATTACCCTGAAATCTGTGTGGGTGTTTGTTCTTAATACAGTGTCTTGCTATATTGTTCAGGCTGGTCTTGAAATCCTGGGCAAAGGTGGTCCACCTAGCTCAGCCCCCAGAGCCACTGGGATTGCAGGAGCACAAGAACATATTCATCTTATGCCAAAATAGAAAAAATACTCCTATGTAAGTAAACTGAGGGAAAGAAGGGAAGGAAATAAGGGTATATCCAGGTGCTAGAAAGGGAAGCCACAGAGGTCATACTAGGTACTAACACAGCTCTCAGGTTGAGAGGCAAAATACTGGCACAGGGGCAGGGAAGCCTTTCATTCCAGGTTAGAACAGAAGATGTGGCCTCAGATCCTGTTAGGTGTGGGATTTCTGGAGTGCAGTCTCTTGGTTGCAGGAACTTGGAACAATTCTGTTGGAACCTGGAAAGGGACTAGAAATTTCCTCTAGCTGCTCTGGCTTAGCAGCAGGAAAGCTTGCTGCATGTCTTGTTTCATTTGAGAATGTGTCTCACTATATAGCGTAAGCTGGCCTTCAACTTGCAGCATTCTCTTAAGTGCTGGGATTCTACCTGATGGAAATTTGCTGTTTGAACAGGGATGTAGCTGTGGATTGATAATAGGGTTGCATGAGAAATCACCAAGCTTAGGCCCATAAACAGGTGTCTGATGTCCAAATTTTTATGGTCAGTGAACTAAAAGCTCAAGCTGAACCAACAGCAGAGGATGGATGTGGATGGGCACAAGAACTTGTGCTCAGCAGAAACCACGGCAGCCAAGTGGACTGCAGCCCAGAGAGATAAAAACTTATTAGTTATACTGTACTGAAGTATAAGAAAACCAAAGACAGACTCCTAAAACAAGCATAAGTATAAAGAGATGATTTAGCAGGGCCTGGTGGTGCTGCCCTGTAATCCCAGCCACTCAGGAAGCTGAGGCAGGAAGATTGCTGCAAGTTTGGGGCCAGCATGGCTACATAGTCCAATGCCAATCTGAACTATAAGTGAGACCCTGTCTCCAAGATAGAAAAGGAAATGCCCTGAAAAGAAAGCAGTCAATCATTCATGAAGCATAATAATGTTTTAAGATAAAAGGGATAACAATTTAAAAATGTTAAGTGTAGGCAGGCATGGTGGTAAATGCCTGTGATCCTAGCATTTGGGAGGCTGAAACAAGAGGATTTCTGGGAGTTCAAAGCCAGCCTGGGCAACATAATGAGTTCAAGGCCAGTGTGAACTACATAGTGAAACACTGTCTCAAAAAATAGCCAAAGCAAGGCCAGGGGGATGGCTCAGTAGAATAAGTGCTTGCCTGGCAAGCACAAGAGCCTGAGTTAGAGCCTGAGTTTAATCCCTGGTTCCACCAAAAAGAAAGTAAAAAAAAAAGAAAAAAAAAAAAGCAAGTGTCAACTTGGAATTGTATTCCCAGCCAAATTTCATTCAAAGGTGAGGACAAAAAAAAAAAAAAAAAAAAAAAAAAAAAAAAATATATATATATATATATATATATATATATATATATATATATATATATATATACCTTTCTGGCAATATATATATATATTTTATTTTTTTTTATTTATTTATTTTTTGCGGTCTGCTACTAGGATTGAACCCAGACACAGAGCTACATTCCTACCCCTTTTCATTTTTTGAGATAGAATGTTCCTAAATTATAAGGCTAAGCCAAAACTTTATCTTGCCTTAGCTTCCCTAGTGCTGGGCTTATAGGCATACACCATCATACCCACCTCTGAACTGTATTTTAAAAATATATTTAATCAGGCATAAGGATGTTATCCCAGCACTCTGGGAAGCTGAGGCAGGAGAATCACAACTTTGAGACCAGCATGGACTACCTACTGCGTTCAATGCCAACTTTAACTAAAGAGTGAAGTTTGTCTCAAGAAAACACAAACAGGGCCAGCCGAATAACTCAGTGGATTAAAGGGCATGCAGACAGGCACAGGAGCCTGGGGTTTGATCCCTGGGGTCTGCCCTGCAGCCCCCCCACCCCCTGGCATGCTGAGATGGCAACTGAGACTGGGTGGTGGCATGTGCCTATAATCTCAGCTCTTGGGAAGCTGTAGACAGGTGGATCACTAAGTCAGATCTAGTAGTGAGACCTTGAACACTCTGTAGTCCCCACCCTAAAATACAAAATATCCTAAAAACAAATCAACAAGACCAAAGTAGAGGCTAACTGAACACAGAACTTTCCATTTATGCAACTCATTATGGTGGCACATGCGAGTAATCCCAGCATTTGGGAGGCTGAGGCAGGAGGAACACAAGATCAGCACCATCTTGGTCTATATAGTGAGTTCAAGGCCAGCTTGAACTACATAGTGAGACCTGTCTCGAAAAAAAAACAAGATAGGGCTGGGCAGATAAAGTGGTGTAAGGGCACAAGCACCTGTCTGGCAAGCTCAAGGTCCTGAGTTTGATATCCAGTGCCTCAAAAGAAAAAAACAAAACAATACCCATTAATAACATAAAAGAACTATCCATGAAAATCTGGAGAGGGGCCAGGGAGACAGCTCAGTAGACTAAGCACTTCCCTGGCAAGCACAAGGGCCTGAGTTCAATCCCCAGTTCTGCCCAAAAAAAAAAAAAAAAAAAAGAAAGAAAAATTGGAGAATTTTTTTAAATAAGATGGTTCTTTGAAGAAAATTAATTTTTGAAGAAATTTCAGAAAAAAAAGATGGATCATATTACTACAGTGGCAGGAAGTAGGCAAGGGGTGTTAGAGTATACTGGGAACAAATTGCCTGTGAAGTTACTTCCCTCCGTGGTCTTTTTGGTCTGCACACTGATGAGATGGTAACAGCCGATCCTCAGCGGCTTCTCATGGTGTTCTAACCCTTTGGCTGATATAGTGTGCTGATGCACGAGTCCATGAGCTGATTTTGAATGGAAGAGAACCTCAAGTTCCCTCTGACTCTCTTAAATTTGTTGTGCCTAGCCACAGCAGAAAAGTCATTCCCGGGGCAGGGGAGATGGCTCAGTAGAATAAGCTCTTGCCTGGCAAGGGTCTGAGTTCAATCTCTGGTTCTGCCAAAAAAAAAAAAAAAAAAAAAGTCATTTTCTTCCCCAGAAGAAAGTACCAGAGAAACCTGGGAGAGAAAAGCTGTGGTCTTCTGCAGAAGTCCATCTTGACCTTGAGCTCAGTGAGAGCTGGCACAGGATTTCTGGCCCATCTTGCCCCTCCGATTGCCCCCTGGCCAACACAGGCCACCCAGGAGTCCACAGCAGCTCAGCACTCCATGCACTTAGGCAGGGGTTGAGTTCTGGCTTCTTTCTTTCTTTTCTTTCTTTCTTTCTTTCTTTCTTTCTTTCTTTCTTTCTTTCTTTCTTTCTTTCTTTCTTTCTTTCTTTCTTTCTTTCTTTCTTTCTTTCTTTCTTTCTTTCTTTCTTTCTTTTTTGCAGAACCAAGGATTGAACTCAGTTCCTTGCACTTGCCAGGAAGTGCTTATTCTACTGAGCCCCATCTGGCTTCTTTTGAAAGGCTGGTTTTTCCCTTTGGCAGAGGTAGGTGTGGTCTCTTGTAGGAAGGGAAACAGCAGGAGTTAAGTGTCAGATTTTTGTGTGCAGTTCCCTTATGTTTTGCCCAGCACCAAGCCTTCAGTAAGCTGCCTGTTCCTTCACCCAACACGTATTTATTGCAAATTGGTTGTGTGCAAGATGTAACCTTAGGGGATGCAGCTTCAACTGGAAACCTTCAGTAATCAACAGAGGTTAAGATCTAATAAGGTTAAGGACCGCCAGATAGCAGACTAAAGCATCTGCTTAGGCAGGTTGCAGCAGCCCTGGTTCCATCCCTCATGTGCCCCACCCCTCTAGGTGCGTTGAGAGGGCGACTGAGACTGAGTGTGGTGGCACACGCCTATAATCCCAGTGCTTGGGAGGCTGAAAATAGGCGAATCACTACCAGTCTAATCTGTGTAGTGAGACTCTGTAGACCCTGTACTAAATACATAAAAGTAAAATAAAATAACAGAAAATAAAATAGATCTAATAAGGTTGGAGGTAGAAGTGAAACAGTTTAAAGGAAAAAAATGTAACGTCCATATACCAAATTCATTCTGTAGATCACACTAATTGGCATGAGGGGGGCTGGGGAAGATGGCTCAATGGAATAAGTGCTTCCCTGGCAAGCACAAGGGCCTGAGTTTGATCCTCAGTTCTGCCAAAAAAAAAAAAATAATAATAATAATAATTGGCATGAAATCAATATATTGAGTTTGTCATTTGACACTGCTCTTAAACATGGAATTATCTATTTTAATCTTTAAATTTGTTGCCCAGATTAACAGATACAGTTATACAAAATTGGGAAAATAATTAAATATTGGCAGTTCCTTTCAAATCAATTACTTTCAAAAATGGAATTATAAACTGTCACTGTATTGTACAGATGTGTATACTGGTATTAGAACTTTTTTTTGAGGTGCTAGGGATCAAATACAGGGCTCCTTGAATGCTAAACAAGCATTCTACCACTGGGCTATACTCCCAGGCCCCATTCTGTGAAATTTTTGCTTACTATATTATTTTTATTGGCATTATTACTATTATTATTTTGTTTGTTTTGAGGGGGGACTGGATCTCACTGAGTAGGTCTGTCTGGCCTTGAACTCACTAGCCCAGGCTGCCCACAAACTCTAAAATTCATAGCAGTCTTCCTGCCTCAGCTTCTAGAATGCTGGGATTATAACACACAGCATATTAATGTTTTTAAAAGGGGGCCACTGAGCCAGGTGTGGTGGCCTATGCCTGTATTCCCAGCATTCAGGAGACTGAGGGAGAATGATCCTTGCAAACTCAAGACCAGCCTGGGCTACAAAGCAAGCTCAACCTGAACTGAATAGTGAGACCCTGTTTCAAAAAGATACATACATACATAAATATGTAAATAAGTGGGAGCCAGATATGCTGGTGTATGCTTGTAATGCTAGCACTCTGGCTAAGGAGGACTGAAAGTTCAAACCCAGCCTGGGCAACCTAGTGAGACTCTGTCTCAAAATAAAAAAGGGGTACTATGAAAGCCCTGGATTCAATTCCCAGTAAAGCATGGGTGCATACACACACATACACACACACACACACACACACACACACACACACACACACACACGCACACAGAGAGGGGAGAGAGAGAGAGAGAGAGAGACCATGAGTTCCTTTTAAAATGTGAATTATAGTCAAAACAGTTTTAAAAGATAAATCATTTTAAACAGACTTCAGAACAGTTGAACAGCGTGCTGGGGGAATGACTGGAGAGTCGAAACTCCCGAAGATACAAATGGGGGCGCTGGGCGTGGTGGTGCAGGCCTGTATTCCCAGCACTTGGGAGGCTGAGGTAGGAGGATTGTTGTGAGTTCGAGACCAGCCTGAGCTACAAAATGAGCTTAAGGCCATCCTGAACTGCATAGTGAGACCCTGTCTCAAAAAGAAAAAAAAAATAAATAAATAAAAATAAAGATAGAAATGGGGTAATTAGAGGAGGGGGAAGGGCGCCTTAAGGAAGGGAAAGATGAGAGATTTGGGGCCCCAATCTGGCAGTAAGCATGAGGGACAGCACTGTCAATGACAAGAGAGGATTTAGACGGGCTACTCCTAAAGAATTTTGTGTGGGGCTAGACATGGAGACTATGGGCCTTTTGATTTTTTAGCTATGTTAATAATTAATTGTTTTCCTGTGCAGTTCCTCACGGATTACTGATAGCTTATCAGTTTTGGGTGCCCATGTGGACTTTGGCAGCTCCACATTTACTCTGGGTACAAACAAGTGAGACTACCTGCTGGTAGGCCCCGTGGTGGGTGTCTCAGCCTTCCTGCCTCCCCATCCATACTTTGAGCAGCGTCTTTGACAGAGGCCAGTGCTCCTGGATGTATTATTGACAGCTTGCCGGGAAATGCTGGAGACAACTCTGGGCCCCCGGTTTTTGGGAAAGACTAGCAGTTCTTCACACTATTCTGCACTGTGCACTGAGTTTTGTTTGTTTTACTGCTGGGTGGGCTTCTGATTTCTTTTCCAGTTCTCAGGCAAAGGCCTGATAGGGACCGGCCTCTGCACTTCGGATTGGAGTCCCCCATGGATGACATAATGTCTGCAAAACACTGTGACTTGGACCCAAAAGGTAAATAGAAAGGGTTATTACAGAGATGCGGGGGCACTGGGGGAAACCATGCCAGAGGTATCATTACCTTGGAATTACTTGGAAAATAAACGAGAGCACTGGTTCGCCCCTAGACCCGCTGGAGCACTGTAATAACAGGGTAAGGATAATTTAATTTTAGAAGAATTCAAGCACAGCTAGTCTCTTCCAGAGTGACCACTACAATGTGGGCCAACTTCAGGACTTTCTCCCCAGTTCCCAGTTCTTGGGGCTCTGGCTCCTTCCTGCCACCTGCTTAGAACAGTCGCCTTCCTTTCCTCTTTAGCTCCGCCTTCATGGGTGTGTTCGCACCCGAGATTCTTTCAGAGTAGGATGCTGTCTCCTTTCTCCGCTCCAGTCCAGCGACTTCGGGCAGCAGCTGGGCGTCATTGTGTCAGAACCGCAGTCCTAACTGGCCGCAGTTCCTCTGGGAAGCCATCCCCCACCCCATTCTCCCAGCCCCGGGGGGCAGCTGGTTTAACTATAGAGGAAATAATCGTGACATCCAGCAGGGCAAAACAATGGAGATTTAATGGGTAATTTATTTTGTCAAGCAATTTGTATTTCCGAGTCTTGATATCCAGATCCACAGGCCCACCCCACAGCGGAAAAGACTCCCAGGTCTTTGCTTTCGCCCACAGCGTTTGGGTTACCGGATGCGCGGCTCCTTCAGAGGGCCATCGAGTGAAATGTAGTTTGAAAAGTGAATATAATATGACTTATTTGGAACTAGAACAGGACATTTTGGTTCTTCTGGCTGGTGGAAGTACGCAGAAGAAACAGTCTATGTGGCTACCTCTCCCAGTGTACATCTCAGAGTCGCGAGGGAAACATGAAAGTGAACGCACACGTGTCCGCCGGGGCGCTCCCTCCTCCACAGTGCGCTTGGAGGTGGGGGGCGCTTCCCACGTAGAAGGTGTAACGGAAGGCTTCCGGGAAGGGGAGCCTGCGCGACCTGGAGGCTCTGGTGGACAGCAAGCGAAGACAGGGCGAGTCGGGCGGGCGGAGGTCGCGCCCGCGACGTCCCCCAGGAGCAGGAGGCCTACGGCGCAGCCGCTCGCCCCACGTGGCAGCCCGGGGAGCGCGGGGCGGGGCGGGGCGGGGCGGGGCGGGGGCGGGCCTGCGCCGACGCGCCGGGTATATAGCGGGCATGCGCGCGGCGCCGGGGCCGGACGCCGCGAGGGAGGGGGCGCGCGGCGGTGTGCGCGGACGCAAGGACCGAGCCGCTCCGGGCCTGGCGGGTGAGGCTGCGCGGCCCGGTTGCCGGCTGCAGGTGAGCGCAGGGAGCTGGTGCGCAGAATGGGCGCGGGAGGGCGACCAGGAGCGGGTCGTTCCCCTCACGACGGCGAGGGGGACGAGGTCGTCGCGCGGTCCATTCGGCCGAGGGCGCGGATGTGTACGCTGGAGAAGGGCACCCGGGACGTCAGTAGCTTCGTGGAAAGGCTGAGACAGGCTTCCTGGAGCCAGGGGCCCGGAGCGCAGGGGCGCGGGAAAGCAGAGTGGATGGGTGAATGTGATGGCTGCCTGGCCGCACCGAAGGGGCAGTCTGGACTTTGCTTTCCAGAAACTGCGTACCCTCACCCGCACCAGGCCACCCTTCAGCTGAAGAAAAGTGCCCCAGATCTTTCAGGAGGCGGGAGCTGGAACTGGGGACAGCAGAGGAGGACGGAGCTAAACTCTCACCTGGTGTACCGCGAGGATGGCTTTTCAGCTATTTTTGCTCAGTCCTGACCAAGTTGGGTGGTCAGGTTCAGTCTGCCCGCTCCGGGTGTTTCAGAGATACGAGCCAGAATACCATCCCAACAGTTTCACCTTGTGATCTGCAGGGCCAGTTAACTAGGGAATTTTCTTCTGCTCTGGGTTCCGTTTTAAGGATCGAGCGTCTGTTTGGGCCCGGGTTCTGCAAATGGTTAAATAACGTCCAAGAAGACTCTGATCATGATTCCGTCGGTAAGGGGTTGAGTGCTCTCCCATGGCCTAAACGGAAGGGAGGGATCCTTCCCAGCAGCCTGGGCCTGGATTTGTGACTTTAGCCCTGTCTTACCAGGTACCTCCAGTCCCTAGTTGGGATAGGCAGAGCCTGCTGGGGGGTAGTGATGCTAGCTGGGGACCCATCTGGCAGTGACCATCCTGGCTTCCTTTCTGGCTGTCCTCCTAACTTCCTCTGCGACCTTGGAAAGGGCTCCGATCAGTACTAAGGTCAGATGGATCTCTTGGGCACAGCCTGTACAATTCTGTAAGGTTTACCTCTAAAACTAGAAACTGAGGAAGATCTCATCACTTTGATGGAACAAGAGAAGGAACGTCCAGAATCTGCTTTTAGCAGCTAGAATTAGAAGCTTCATGTTACTCCTCCTGTTGAAGGCCCAGGTTCGATTTTCATCAGAGGTGCCCTCTTCTGCAGAGGCTGTGCAGGTGGACTAGGACCACACTGGTCCCAGAGACCCTGGGTAGACTTTATTTTTCCTGAAGTGTTAGGCCAGCAGGCCTCTCCCCGGTTAACCTGGCCTTTGTTGCTCACCTGGCCCCTGGGTGAGTAAAAGGAAGAGGGAGGAAATAAACCAGCTGTTGGCTGAGAAACCCAGTAACCCAAGGAATGGGAGTCGCCATTTTATTGACCTCCCAGGTGTTGGTGTTTTGGGCAGTACTGGGGATCGAACCCAGAGCCTTTGCATTGAGCCACTTTTGCAGGCTTGCTTGCTGTCTGTCTTCCATAGTTGAGATTTTATTGGTTATGTTAAGGATTAGTATAGATGCTTCTCTTTGTACATAATTTTTAGCACATGTACCGAAAAAAAAAAAAGCCATGTCTTGTTTTTCAGTTATCCAGTTTTGAGACAGACACTTGCTAGATTGGGCTGGAATTTATGATCCCTCTGTCTCAGCCTTACAGAGTGCTGGGAGGTGTGTGCTGGCACACCTGGCTGGCCTTGTCCTGTAAGCCAGAGAAGTGAGAATCATGGGCTCCTGGAGCACCAGACCTTTGTGACTCTGAGCACAAATCCAAACCCAGTGTTGTCCCAGAGAGAAGAGCCAAGTCAGATACACAGAGGCTGGTTTGTGCTCTGGGCTGGTGTGCTGGATACGCCAGGCACAAGGCCTGGCTCCTGCCCTTCTGGTGCAGGCTCCTTGGGCAAAGAGAATGGCACATATAAGGAGTAAAGTAGCAAGCAGCACAAGAGTGGTCTCTCCAAAGGGTGCATCTAGGTTTAGGGGAGCTCACTGCATTTCAGGTGGGGGTAGGGGTGGGGGTTGGGCTTTTCAAATCTTGGTCCCCTCACTCTCCAGTAGTGAGAAGCTGCCTAACCTCTGCAGGTCTGTTCTTAGTGCCCTGTGGAGTAGGGACCTGGTCTTTACCAGGAATGGAGTGGTAGTTTAGGGCTCTCAGAAGCTGATGTGGCCAGCGGGTCCTAGGGCTTGTGTGAGCCTAGCCACAGGCGAATTCCTCTCCTCCTCACCTCTGTGGATGCAGGTTCTGTACTTCCCATGGCCTGCAGGGCTTATCCCACAGACTCATTGGCCAGTACTAGGGAAAAGAGCTGCTCTTTATTTTAGTTCTGGATACTACTTTGAGTTCTTCAGGAAAGAAATATTCCATCTCTGGTCTGATGGTGCCTAACAGACTCTCAATGCCTGGGCAGTGCCTGAGTGTGTGCATGCATGTGTATATAGCGTATGTCAGTCACAGGACTTTTCCTGTATTCAAAGCATCCCACCTGTTTCCTTACCTGCCCACACCCCTCTCCCACAGTCTTGGGATCTCAGCAAATAGGAGTGGTTTTGGGGAGTGGGACCACCTCCTGTGTCAGTGTGATTTGCCACATTGCACTTCCTCCTAGAGAAAGCAGCACCTAGCCACTTTGCAGAAACATGCTGGTAGCATGTTATCTGAAGGGACTTTGCTTTAAAACAAAATACACTTGGCTGAATGTGTTGTATACCTGTTATTCCCCTCCCCCATTCAGAAAACTGAAGCAGGAGGATCACAAGTTCAAAGGGCCCCCAAGTCTCGGCAGTAATTGGCTTTCATTGCTTGCCTGTGGCCCAGGCACTTGATGGGGAAGACCATCAAGACTGGCTGCAGTGTTCCCCTTGGACCACTAAAGAGGAGGCAGTCAAGTCACTTGTCCCTGTGCAGATAGGGAAGCAGGGATGGATGGATGTCCCTCTGCTGTGGGCAGGGGCTACTTCTGAGGACATCTCCTCCTGTGTGGGGACTCCCTAAAGACAGGAGGGTACAGAGTAAGTAAAGGGAGGCCCCCAGCCCCAGATTTCTGGCAGGTGACCCTCTGGCCAGAGGCTGGATACCAAGAGATAAGGAGTCCAGAGTCTGTTAGCCAGGGACTGCTGCCAGCCAGGGCCTCGTGCTTGCCCCAAGGTGGGGGCTGCTGGTGGCACCAGAGAAGCCCTGGCTGGGCCTAGGACAGAGGGGGATGAGGAGCCCCCTGTCTGGCCCTCCATCCTGAATCAGGCCGGGAGCCAGGGAGCCCAGCTTACCCAGCCCTGGGAAACTCAAGTCCCTGCCCTGGCAACTGGAGTTCTGACTGTTGTCAGCCTCCAGGCCTGCAGCAAGAGCAGCAGCAAGAGCAGCAGCATAGTAAGTGCAGGCGTTGGGTGGAAGGAGAAGGCCACAGCACTGTCTGTTACTGTGGAGGGCCTGGGGGTCTCAGTCTCAGTATCAGTAGTCAATTTTTAAAAAATCAAAAAGGAAGAAAAGAAATCCATTAAAAGTTAGTTGAAAATAAAATTTTAAGTAATTTATCTTTTTTTTTTT
>PVKA01044779.1:0-15951 GCA_004027165.1 Ctenomys sociabilis | reverse complement strand
ATGTTGGAGAGCTTGTGGGGAAAAGGGAACACTTCTCCACTGCTGGTGGGAATGTAGACTGGTACAACCATTGTGGAGGTCAGTATGGAGACTCCTCAAAAGAATAGGACTAGAAATCCCATTCAAGCCAGCTATCCCCCTACTGGGAATTTTCCCAAAGGATTTGGATACACTGTATCATAGAGATATATGTATACCTGCATTTTGTAGATCCTTTGTCAGTGTCAGCCATGTGGATGAGTCATGGTCATTGCTTGACCGGTTTGCTCTCTGTGAGAGCCTGAGATAATGTTTTCTCTCCATGTGACTCCTTAGGCACACTATACATCATCAATCACACCCCTCTGTGGCTCCATATTTTCTCCTTTTAAAATTTTCCTTCTTCCTTTAGCCTATTTCATGGGCTAAAGATAATAATATTTTCACTTTATTCTCTCTCTCTCTCTCTCTCTCTCTCTCTCTCTCTCTCTCTCTCTCTCTCTCTCTCTCGTGATACTGGGCATCAAACTCATGACCTTGAGCCTGCCAGGAAGACACTTATGCTACTGAGGTATCTCCCCAGTTCTGTGGCTGAGTGGTATCTCACTGTATGTGTAGACTACAAGTTATTTATCCGTTTATCAATTCATGGGCATTGGGATAATTTATGTTCTTGCTCCTTTTATAAGTAATGTTGCAGGAAAGATGCATGCATATTTATTTGAGTACAGCCCTGTGCTGCAGTAATGTCTTGGGAAGTGACAGACTTTATGCATGATGTTGGTTCTTATAAAATAATCACATCTATTTAATCCATTCCTTGGATGATGAGCACTTGGGCTGTTCCAAGGTTTAGCTATTATGAACTGTACTGCTTAAACATAGGTGTGCTTATATCAGTTTGTGTAATGATTTTAATTTTTTTAAATAAATCTGTGATAGAAAACAATGTGTGAAGGGCTCTAAAAACCTCTTATAGGTGGTGAAAATATTAACACTATTACTAACATATTATGTGGGAATCCCACTCCTGGGTATATATCAAGGTAAATAAAATTTGCCAATTGAAAAGATATCTGTACCCCAATGTTTTAAAGAAATTCTAACAACAAACAAGGTGTTGAATCAAGCTATGTGTCATCATCAGATGAGTGGGTAAAGAAAACATGACACAAATGCACCATGGATTACTATTTGGGGATGAAAAATCTATAGTTCACAATCACATGCATGAACCTGGGGAATACTTTACTATTTTAAATAAATCCACTACAGTAAGACAAATATCATGAGATTTCACACATGAGTGGAATTTTAAAAAGTGAATCTCAAAGAAACTTATAGCAGAACTGTGGTCTCTAGAGGCTAGACAGATAGGAGTTAGCTTTGAACAATGTTGCTTAAGGGTGCGCAATTCTTCTTAGACAGGAGAAACCAGCTCCAAAGATCAGTATACAACATTTAGTGGTGATACATTGGATTCTTGAAAATATGCGCTGATAAGGGTTTACTTTTTTAGCGGTTATCTAATGTATTTACTGAAATGTGAAACTTAACAATCTTTAAAAAATGGATGAAGTACAACTTGGAGTTCATTGGGGACCATACTAGAAAAAAGTCTTTTCCTTGTTAAATTTAAAGCTATTAAACATCCTAAAAGATTAGTTTGTTGATTATTATGAAGCACTGGAAGATGGATCATCTTCTAGTGGCCCTTGCATAACTATGGTTGTATTTCTTTTTTCATTTTTTTGAAGAGAAGAAGAAAGAAACAAAATAAAACAGGATTTAAAATCATCCCAATAAGAGGAATAATAACTACTACATTGCATATTATTATACTCATAGTGGCTACTCAGAGTATAAGATATAGGAATAAACTATTGTCCAAACAATGTTACCACAAAACTGTCTTTTGAATGAACTAAGAGAAGCTAGATATATATTTTTTCTCTGCCCCTCCTCTTTTTCCTATCAGATTCTTTCTTTCTTTCTGCAGCCTGCCCCCATATTTCTATTTTTGAAATGAATAAAAAATAGTACAAAAATTTAGAAATGATGCAGAATCTCACTACAGAAGATAAATATTCAACCATGGTTGTTAGATTGCATATTGCTGTCTTCACAGTAGGTGTTCAGATAACCAGATATAAGCATGCAAAATTGGTCAAAAAATTAAAAGAGGAAATAAAATTAAGTTTGATGGAGTAAACAATATCCAAATTGTACAACAGATATTGTGAATTCGGAAGAAACTGAGAAGCACTGTGATCAAAAGATTAACTACTGAAAAATTTATGTTTTAATTTTTTTCTTTTTTTTTGTGACACCAGGGATTGAACTCATGTTCTTGCGTTTGCCAGGGAAGTGCTTATTCCACTGAGCCATCTCCCTGACCCATGTTTTAATATTTTGGGTTTAACCATTGTACAAGGTATAATATTTCTAGGCTTCTTATTGTATACAATATTTATGTAACATTTGATTTATTAATCTAAACAAATACACAAGTTAATTTAAAAGACAAAAATATGGAATGTGAAGGAGAAGATTTCTTCTTTGTCATAATGATAAAGACTCAAAATTATTTCTAAAGTCTTCAAAAATTGTCAAAAAAAAAAGGACATCGTAGTACGTGGTTCCTGGACTGGTTCTTCATGATGAAAAGCCTTTCTTTAGGGGACATTTTATAACTTTGAAAATAAAATAAATAGTCAGTTTTTCATTTGAAAAGATGAATCCATCCCTTCCCAATGGTACTTGTATAAACACAAAGTTGACTGATTATTTTCTACTCTGTTATCTTCTTTGTACCCCAAGGGAGGTAAATTGTTTCGAGAGTGGGGAGAAAACAGAACAATTTATTTAACAAGGGCTTCTGAGACCATAGAAAGTTTGCTAATTTTCCTGGAGCCTCTTATCTATAATTATTCCATTTCAGCTGACACAAAAACTCCAGTTGTATTTCTGGGGACAAAATGCAGTTAATACAAAGCTTCAGTGACAACTTTCAGAGAGAGGCAGTGTGGCCCACGACAGCAAGAGGAACAAAAAGAAAAAGAAGACTTCTAGAACAAAGCTTATTTCTCTAGTCTATAAATATACTTGAAGGAACTTAATTTCTACAAGAGGGTAGCTCTTCCAGGTACTTTTATATTTCTTTCTTTTACACTTTGGGATCTAGAGCCTCTTTCCAATCTCGACAGTCTTCAACTCCTCTCCACAATTTGCTAGATTCCTGTCATATTTCCTGCCTTTCACTATTTATTAATTAGCTATTATTGAAGAATTAACTCAATGAAGATCAATTCTATACCACACTTACAAATTTGTTGTATTAGTTTGCTATATTCCCTAAGTATTTTTACCAGAATTTTTGACGAGTGGAAATGTCTTCTTGGTTCTCTATTATTGTTATAATTTCAGCTTCATGTCTGCAATGTACCTGCCATGGAACTTAATTATTTTTGATGTTCGATGCTCAATCCAGTTTCATTTTCTTTTTTAAAAATTTTATTTCATGGAAAAAATCAAAATTTCATAGCAATATTATAGGAGAATATTGATGTTTCATATGTTGCATATCATTGCCTTTAGAGTAGATACTCAGGGTACAGATATGGGTATAAAAGTATTTCCAAATAGGGCTATCCAAGTAGCTTATCAAATTAAAGTACCTGCAAGCAGGTACAAGGGTCAGGAGTTTGATCCCTAAGCCTACCATATCTGCCCCACCCCAGGGGTGCACTGAGACAGCAATTGAGTCTGGGCATGGTGGCACGTACCTGTAATCCTAGCTCTTGGGGGGCTGTAAACAGGTGGATCACTATGAATATGGTCTAGTAGTGAGACTCTGAACACCCTGTAGACCCTTTCCAAAAACAAACAAAAAAAATTCCAAACGATATTAGCACAAACTTTGCTATTTAGTGAATTAAGAGAAACTAGTAATGTAACTGTCTTGTATGTCTTTCTCTTTTCTTTCATTTCCCTTTTCCTCTTTCCTGTAGCCTAGTCCCTCTTTCCTTCTGAGCAGTTTCTTCCCACTTCAAACTATCCATTGAACATTTTGGTCCTTATTTACTTTTTCAGTTTCTCGCACCAGGGAGATAATATGATGCTTATGGATGTAAGTCTGATTTATTTCACTTCTATTGGTATGAGTGTAGACTGGTGCAAATACTGTGGAAATTAGCATGTAGATTCCTTTAAAAAATAAGACCACAGGTCCCATTTCACGCAGATATTTCCCTTCTGGGCACTTTCCCAGAAAAATTAAAGACATGATACCACAGCAATATATGTGCACTGATGCTTGTAGCAGCACAATTAATAGTAGCTGAATCATAGAAACAATCTAAATGATGATCATCCAAGAAATGTATGAGATATAGTCTTTTGTATAATAAAGTACTACTTAGCCATAAAGAAGGCTAACATGTTTTTTTTCCGACTTTTAAAAACACTTCTAATATCCTTAATCATTTTCTAAACTTGTAAACCTACATAATTTTAACATACATGTACTGTACTTACTACAAAACTTTACATGGGTACTCACCAGCAAAGACACTACTACAGCTCTAATGGTGAAGTGTAGCCCTGATGACAACAAAGGAGAGGAAGATGAGGTGAAAGAACTGCAGTCAGGAACATAACTTCCAGGGCCGGTAAGGTAGCTCAGCAGACAAGGCTCCTGCTGAGGCAAGTGCAGGGACCAGAGTGCACTAAACCAGCAAAGGAATCCAAGCATAGTGGTGCACCCCGTAATCCCAGTGCTGGGGAAACTGAAAACAGGAGGATCGCTATGAATCCGAGCTGTATGGTGAGACCCTGTATCAAATACACTAAAAAAAAAGAACAGGGGCTTTGGCTTTGTGCGAGTTGGTGTCTGATTCCAAAATAAGCCTGTTTTGTCCATGTTGAAAACTTGTTCAGGGGCCGAAGAGATGGCTCAGTGGAACAAGCGCTTCCCTGGCAAGTGCAAAGGCCTGAGTTCAATCCCTGGTTCCACCAAAAAAACCAGAAAATTTGTTCAGGCTTATAACCCACTTTCTCAGTGATATCTTTGAACATGCTGTTCACATACTCCTTGGCTCTGGCTTTGTCCACAGAGGCAGCCTCTTGTGCAGAGAAACACTCTCAAGTCCAATGCATTTTTTGAAATTTGTCAAAGCAGTCCTTGCTAGCACTGAACGGCATTGGTCTGGTGGGAGAAGCACTCGAAGGCTCTGTTTCATTGCTGCCGTCTGTTGTGATCATCCCTTTTTGCTGCTAAATGATCACAGAGCTGTTTGGTCTTTATCCGGACTGTGTTTGTATCCAGCAAGATTTCCTTTTTTTGGCAATCGTTAATCCATATGGCTAATGCAGACCCCATTGTTACTTCATGTTACTGCATGAAGTAACAACCATCATTGTGGTCTTGTTGAAAACCATTGTTGCCACAGACCTGATATTCTTCTTGTCCTTCTTGATATAGCAAACCATAGATTTGTTGACCCAGTAATGGCAATCAAGAGCTACACAGCTTCTTTCTTCCTTCAACATATCTAGAAGTTCTACCTCCTCTTGTATGGTAAGCATCTTCCTCTGGCACTTGAGCTCGCTGCCTGTTCAGACTCAGCGTCATGCAGAGAACAGGTCTGCTAACATGTTTTTTTATTAATTTTATTGACAAACAAAGTAATGTGACAGTTTCAAAACAGGTTAGTAGGACAGTTTTAATAATTAATACATTGCATATTGTTGCCTTTGTAGTAGTTATTCATAGTACAAGATGCACACATGATATCCTTTCAAACACTATTAGTACAAATCTTTCTTCTCATTAAATTAAGAGTAAGTAGCTGAATATGTACCCTATTCTGTATATACATGGAAGCGCTTATCCACTGAGCCATCTCCCTGGCCCCTATTCTGTATATACAGATGCAAAATGGTCCTTCATTTGTATCCACTTTTTTGTTTAGTTTTGTTAGAGATGGGAATTCCATTGCCATTTAAATATTGTAGGTTTGTGAATTCTGCAAAGTTATCCAGTATAGTCCAGTTTTCCCGTAGGACTGGCAATGTCAGAAGCAGTTGACTCGAGCTTTTCACAGCTCAGCATATTAATATGGCTTTACTTTTTATACCTCATGTTTATACTTTTCTGCTGGATGGTTAAGGCCAAGATAAACCAAGACCCATATAACAAGAAATGTAATTTTTGCATCTGACAAGGTCAGTCAAATCCCTTCAGGATTTATCCTGAAACCCTGTACTGCAGTTTGTAGGTCCAAGAAGGATGAAACTTGAGACAGTTTTAGGTAGATGAATGATCCTTGACACCATACTCATAAGTTCAACTTAATTTTCTTATTACCATTTCCTGTAAATATGGAGGAAAATATCAAAGCAGTAAAGTTGGGGAAGACTGTTTTGGCTTTCATTTTTTCCAAACATGAAAATCAGATGGCTCCCATATACCCATTTTGAACTACAGAGAATTTTTCTAGCTCCAGCCAGTTCTGAAGATGCCGAACTATTTTTTTCTTCCTTTCTGGAAATTTCCAACTTATGCATTAGCTATGCTAAGCATATCTCAACCTGTTTGTTGGGGGGTATGGTGGTGGCCAGCTCAGCCCATCCTGGAGGCAGGACTGGCACAGCATGTTGTTCCTAGGATTGAACCCACGGTCCCGGAGCTTGCCTAAGTTTGCCTAAGCAGGTGCTTTAGGCCATTGAGCTATCCCACCTGCCTCTCAACCTCTTTTTCTAGTAACACCATCCTCTGTTGCACTGCCACGCAATCAATATTACAGGCATTGCCACTTTTCTGCTACTGTTCACAATGTCTGTGTTGCTACAAGCCTGTCTTTCTGTCCACTGTCAATTCAAGGGCATGCCCACAGTCAACTACTCAATTAGCAGCTACTTTCTAGCTGTTTTGATTAAAACTAGTGAAGAACTAGTACCATGTGCTTCAACCTTCCATCTTGTCTTTTCATTCTAAAGTATGCTTTTATAATGAAAATCACAGCTGAATTAAGGAGATGGAGAACTGAGTAGGAAATATGATGGGAGTTAGTTAACAAAGTATGTTACGCACATGTAGAAATATATCAAAATGTATCCACTACTTGGTATAACCACTACTTGGTATAATAGTGGTTATACCACTACTTGGTATAATAATGTGTACTATTGAGGTCAAAGTGTGGGTGTGCATTGGGAGATTTATATAGCCAAAATATCATAAATGAAGAGATTTAAAAATAACTTCGGTAAGAATAAAGGTAGATACAAGTTACTGACAGCGCAAAATCACTTTAACTCTTCAGGACTAAAGTAATAGCAACAATCACATGTATGCAGACAAAAGTGAGGTATTGGGTTGGACAAATCATTTCAAAAGATTTAAGTGCTGGCAAATAGGTGCAGGGGCTAGGTGTTTGATCCCCATGCCTGCCATGCTGGCCCTGCCCCTGGGGCATCCTGAGACAGTGATTGAGACTGGGCATGGTGGCTCATGCCTGTAAGCCAAACAGATGGGAGGCTGTAAACAGGAGAATAACTATGAGTCCAATCTAGTAGTGAGACTCTGAATACCCTGTAGACACTGTAGGCCCTTCCCTAAAATACAGAGAAAAAGTGAGGCGTTGACAGAGAGGTACTATATCACTATATCACTACAATGAATCAAGTCAAAGAGTAATGTATGAACCAAAAATCCAGGTATAGGCCAGGGAAAGAGCTCAGGGGCATACTAAATACCTGCCTGGCAAGCACAAGGTCCTAAGTTTGATGGCCAGCACACACACACACACACACACACACACACACACACGAATTGAGGTATAATTAATATTATAAAGCTGTAGTATAAAAAGTATGGGAATTGTTATAGGAACGTTATAAAGCCCTTTCAATTCCTTTGGATGAGTAATACTAAAGAAAAATAATTGGCTCAATCTATACAATTAAAAAAGAACTGAAATTAATGAATCAATGATTAATTTCTATAGCTTTGAAAGGTAAAGTTGCCTGCATCTTAGCTGAGTAAATCAGATTCACTGCCAGGAATGAGTAGAAGGAAAGCCACCCACTGAAGGCTGACATGGTAACATAATGATTCACTGAATGTTGTTCTACCTTCATCTCCAGAAGATATATCCACTGCATGGAAGCAGAGAACCACACAGGTGCATCACAGTTCCTACTGATGGGCCTCTCAGATGACCCTATAGTGCGGCCTCTTTTCTTCATATTCTTTCTGTCCATGTACCTGGTCACGGTGTTTGGGAACCTGCTCATCATCCTGGTCGTCAGCTCTGACTCCCACCTCCACACCCCTCTGTACTTCTTCCTTTCCAACCTGTCCTTTGTGGATATCTGTTTCATCTCCACCACAGTCCCCAAGATGCTGGTAAACATCCAGTCAGAGAACCAAGGCATCTCCTATGTAGAGTGCCTCACACAAGTGTATTTTTTAAATATTTTTGCTGGACTGGATAATTTCCTGCTGACTGTGATGGCCTACGACCGCTTTGCAGCTATCTGCCACCCCCTGAACTACACAGTCATCATGAACCCCCAGCTCTGTGGCCTTCTGGTGCTGATCTCTTGGGCCATCATGTTCTGGGTCTCTCTGATTCATATCCTACTCATGAAGCAACTGACCTTCTCCACAGGCACAGAAATCCCTCATCTCTTCTGTGAACTGGCTGAGGTTCTCAAAGTAGCCAGCTCTGATGCCCTCATCAACACCATCTTCCTATATGTGGCAACTGCCCTGCTGGGTGGGCTCTCAGTCACTGCAATCCTATTTTCTTACTCTCAGATTGTGTCTCTGTTATTAAGAATGTCCTCCTCTGTGAGCCGGTATAAAGCTTTCTCCACTTGTGGGTCTCACGTCTGTGTGGTCTCCTTGTTCTATGGGACAGGATTTGCGATTTATCTCAGTTCTGCTGTGACTATTTCTTCCCAAAGTAGTACTGTGGCCTCTGTCATGTACACTGTGGTGACCCCCATGCTGAACCCCTTCATCTACAGCCTGAGGAACAAGGATGTGAATGGGGCACTTGGAAGACTCCTCCGCACAGCAGCCTCTGGTCCTTCATGGATCACTGACCTCAGAACTAAGTGAATGCTGTATATTTCTAGGGAAATGTGAATTTCGTGTTGTAGCTTTTTATATTCTCCAAGAATAATGTTTACTTTGCCCTGTTGCCTGTGATTCTGCTTTTGTATACTTTTGTATTTATTTGTCCCAAAATATATCTCTCAATAACTACTTTTAGCTTTTCTTACCTAATATATATTGCATAAATTTCTAAAGTTTAGTAAGCTATATTGTAGGCATTCCTGACATTTCCTACTGGGCATAAAGAACCTAGGTCAACTGTTGGCATGACTTCCTCAAAAATTTTTGTGTGAAAAAAAATTATTGTGTGGAGCTGGGGAGACAGCTCAGTGGCATAAGTCCCTGACTGGCAAACACAAGGTCCAAAGTTCAATCCCCAGTACCACAAAAAAAGAAAGAAAAGGAAAAACAATATTGTGTGGAGGTCTGTGCCTGCACAGGTGTGGGCTCATTCACAGGCCATCCTACAGGCACGGGGCATGGAATGCAGGTCGTGGAAGTCCAGGTAAATTGACTCCACAAGAGAAAGACTAACAGACCAGTAGCAATGGAAAAAATTGAGAAACTTTCCCAAAGTTCTCATTCCCTATAATGCAAGGCTCAGCTGGTGTCACAGATTAAAATCCTTCATGAACAGGAGAGATTGGAGAGAACATGATGGGTTACATGCTCATGAAAAGAGGCTGCCAGTCCTAACATCTTCAAAACCAAACATATCACTTCACATTACCAGTGTTGATGAAGCAAAGCATTACTTGTGTGGCTTTTGTGTAACTGTCAGCAATACAGGAATCATATTTTTGATTCAGAAATTCCTCTTTTGGCAGCAGCATTATGGAAGTGCTTTGGTTGAGGAAGGGTGAATTTCAAAACTTGTGCTGTGGAGTTCTTCCCCTGCTAATACAGAAAAGAACTACCCTGGCACTTATATTTATTCTGTAAGAGGATTTACTTGGACTTATCCCTAAGTATGCCAGTGCTGCAGAGTTTGCAACTTGTGGTGTGGCAGCAATACTTGTAGGGGAAATAGAAGCCAAATCACTCCAGTGGAAAGCTCTCCAACACTGCTTCAAAACCATGACGAATCTACAAACACTTATCACACTGAAATACCATGGAATTTGAGAGCATTACTGAGGCGTGGCACCCATCCTTTTTCATAATGGATTCAGAACTGCTTTTTCCTTCATCCTTCAATGTCCCATGAAGGGACACTCTCCTATGGCAACCACTCACTTCACTCCTTTGGTTAATGACTCTGTTTTTGCCTTTTCTTTTTCTCCTTAGTTGATATTTATTTTTTGCTTTTGGTTTCGAGTACTGAACCCACAGCTTCCAGTTTGCTAGGCGAGCATTCTACTACTGGGTTACATCCTCAGCCCTCTGATTAATGACTTTATCTGTGGAGGTGTGGTGGGTGCAGTGTTGGGATCTTGTCTTTTTCAGATCATGTTGTAAAAGCCTGGTATAGTTTCTGATTGGTGAGGAGTTTCCATCTTTCTGCAAGGTTTCCAAAACAACCTGACTAGAACAGGACCGGAATACTCCATCTACATTACCCATCAGTCCCTCATCTCTTAGAGCATAATCAGTGTGATTTATGAGTTCTTGTCAGTATGAAAAAGTCACCAGTGAAGAGCTATCTATCTACTAAATTAGCCTTCTGTATCGAAGCATAAAATGTCTGTGATCAGCCAGGGAAGATGCGCTTAGGCCCCCAAGGCTTCCTTACTTTGTTACTCTATTTCCGTTTCACTCTCAGGAGCAGTTACAAAGGGGGGTGTTCATTGCACTGAAGCACATGTGTGGGCTGCAGACCCTGGCAAGAACAGAATGTTGGCATTTGGTCATGCTAAAATTGTTGATGTTAGTTTTGCAATGAAGCATCTGCTGGGATAGTCCTGATTCCAACTATTGTATATTCATATGAGGTAGGAGGAATCCTGAAGTTAATGAAATCTCTAAATTTGCTTTCTGCCTTTCGAATTTTCTGTTTAACTCTAAATGTGACCTTAAGCCCTTCCAAAATGTCTTTATTAATTTTTCTGATTTAATTGCCAACAAATGGGAAGATTTAGATTCTTATAAGTGTTTCATCCTGTTAAGAAGTTGTCAACTACATATATTTCCACTCTATCTATCTTGGTTTCTTTGAATTTTTGGCAGCAACTTTGCAGAGGGCTATGAGGTGTTTTTCATCTTGAGTAGTAATCTGTCATATTTGAACATTTTTTAAAGCTGTACTTTACAAAACTAAAATACTTCTATAAGTTTTATCTTAGGAGTCTATTAATATCCGTTTTTTCCCTCCTTCTGGTTTCTAAGTACTACGGAGAGAGGAGCAAAAGCTCAGGACAGCTTTCACCCCACAGTGTGAGTTATTTTTGTTTTACTCTCAGAAGTGCAGACTTTTTAAGGATTTGACATTTCATTTTACCATTGTGTCATTAAAACCAGACAGTGTAAGAGCGTATGAGCTAAATAAAAACATTTGTAGGATTATGTTGAATTCTAGAGGTTAGTGATAGCTAGGTAGTCTATGTGTCCCTTACAGACAAATCTTGCCATGGGATCAGAGAATATTTGAATATTGTTTTCCAGACTGGTGAAGTCATATGAGTCACACAGCAGCTGGGTAACTAGTGAAATACAAGAGACATTCTGGAGAACTTATAGATATGTCTTTTTAAATATCTCTGTAAATATTAATGTACTTAAGGTTGTTTCCTGCCTTCTGATGAGAATGGAGGGGTTTTTTGTTTCTTTTTCTTAGTTCTGGGGATTGAACCCAGGGCCTGTCATGTGCTAGGCTAATGCTCTACCACAGAGTAATGTCCTAGCCATCTCACTTTCCCTTCTTAAAAACAGGTTTCTTGTCACCATTTTTTTTCCATTTTTTTTCTGAGTAATTGCAGGTGAATATGGGCATATTCCAACTAAAAAATTCGGGCCTCAAATAGTTGTTTACTTGTTTCTGGGCAGATAATACCAAACAGTTGTTTATCTTGAAAAATCATTTTCCAGCTGTAAAGCATTAGGGAGTACAGTAAGCTTTAGCAAGGTGATAATGGAGCTGAGCAGTGTTACAGAAGTTCTGCTTGATAATTTTGTGAGTCCTAGACAGGGTATGTGAAATGGAATCTAGACTGCTTACTATGCAGAAGCCAATCCTGTTGCCTTTTGGATGACTTTTATATGTGGTGTGAGGGATGTGCAGTCATAAAAGGAAGGCTCTCAGGAGATGACGTTGGAAGACAGGGTAAGCATGCAGACTTGTTTTTCTTTACTTGAAATACTCGTTTTCTCACATACAAATAAATGCAATGACTAAAGGCGGGAGAGATAGCTCAGCGGACTAAGCACCTGCCTAGGCAAGCATTGGTATCAGAGTTTGATCCCTGGTCCTGCCTCCCACCCTGGCCCTGCCCCAGGGGGGCACTGAGCAGGTGAATGAGTCCAGGCATGATGGCGCATGACTGTAATCCCCATGCTTGGAAGGCTGAAAATGAGAAGATCACTATGAGTCTGAGTTGTGTAGTGAGAACCTGTACCAAATACATAAATGAAAACAAATGCAATCACTGGAACATTCAAAGACTTGAACATCATTCTCTCAAAATTTGAGGAATTTTAGTTTTTAATGCTGTCCCTTTCTGTAGTAGACACTTGCATAAATGGCTCCCAAGTGGGGTGAGGGGCTCTGCATGTTTCTGCTTTTGAAGTCTCAATATTAAAAGTCATTTACCAAATACACACACACACACACACACACACACACACACACACACACACACACATTGTATGAATGTTAATGCACTTCACCTCAATTTGGTTGTATTCTTATTTTGTGTGGAAGATGGAGAGGTCTAGTCATCAGAGAAAATGTATTTACTGTATCAAGACTGTGCTGATTGCTTCTCATGCTACACTTCCTCCTAAAAGTACTTTTTGAGATTTTCTTTCTTATTCACATAATTACTGAAGAGAACAGAATGAAATCAGAGAAGACAGTAACTGGAGCCTGGCAAGTATGTACTTCTACCTCTGTTATCGTACTTGGTTTTATTTATTTATTTTTTAAAGATGTATTTATTTAATTATTTACTTATTTATTTATTTGGTACCAGGTCTTGCTACACAACTCAGATTTGTAGTGTTCCTCTTGTCTCAGCCTCCCCAGAACTGGGATTACAGGACTCTGCCACCACACCCGGTTTCTGTGCCCAGCTCAGTGCAGGACAGGCATGGCATGTAGTATAGGAGATCAAACCCAGGTTCTTGCACTTGCCAGGTAGGCACTTAGACCACTGAGCTATCTCCCTGGACCTATCCTACTTGTAACACCAATATTTCAATTTTGATCAAGAAAACTGGAATCCATCTTGGACAGTGGATGTATTCATGTGATTCATAGTGGTGTAATCTCTAGCATAACTGTGATATTGCTTAATTGCTTGATTTGTTTTGTCTCCTATTTTCAATTATTTGTAGTTTTTCCTCTTAATTTCTTACACATATTTTTTGTTTATTCTTCCCATTTTACATGCATACATCTGGTAATATGAGTAACTGGTTTGAAGATTACACTATATATTACAACAAATACTGGGAAGTTCATATTACTTTGTTAAGTGAAATTTTGCATCAATTGTAATTTTTTCTGTTTTAATTTGAATTTTCATTCTCTTTAAAAAATAAAAACATAATAAAAGAGATCATTCAATCTTCCTTCCTTCCTCCCTCCCTCCTCTTCTAGCTCCCTTTCTTCTCTTCCTTGTTTTTTGAATGTTTTCTTGGGGGCTCATGTTAAGTTATATCTCTTTCTATCTATGGCTAATTGATATTTCATTTTAAGTATATACTGTGACTTGTCTAGAGATGAAACAATTGCTTCATGATGTATTTCTCAAAGCCTGCCCACATTGTCATGCAATTTATGACCATATTATTAAAATTTTCTTAGGTAGTGTACACTGGGGGAGCTAGATTGTAAGGGAATTTTATGTTTGAATTTGTGAGGATTTTCCAAACTATCATTTATTGTATCTTACATTTTTAAACTTCTAAATCAGGGCCAGGGAGATGGCTCAGGGGAATAAGCACTTCCATGGCAAACACAAGGGCCTGAGTTCAATCCCTCGTTCTGTTAAAAAAAAAAATGTTTTCCTGGCAAGCACAAAGTGCTGAGTTCAATCCCTGTACCACAATAAATAAATAAATAAACAAAAACCAAACAAATAAATAGAACTTTGATCCTCTTTCAGAACCTTTTTAACTTTTGGGGCCAGGGAGATGCCTTTGTGAAATAAGCGTACAAGGGTCTGAGTTCAATCCCTGGTCCGCCCAAAAATAAACAAATAAATAAATAAACTTCTAATTCAAGAAGATTCTTATTTCCTTGCTCTCTAGCTAATGATGCTGTTTTCAATTCATAATTAAAGAATAATAGTCTGTTGTGACCTAGTATCTCATACACCTTTTCTTTTTATTTACCTGTGATCAACTTTTTAGGTGCTCATTGTCAGCTACTGTATTTTCTGTTGAGAAACACCCACTCTGATCATGTAGGAATTGCATAGATTGTACATCTGTTTCTGACTAGTAAAATTTATTGTTAACTTGTGGTCTGAATGCTTCATCATTCTTAGTAAATGTTTTACAAATGTTTTATCCATCATTGAAGATAGCTTTCCATTTTCTCAATTGCACATTTTATTATTAATTGTGTTCACCATAATGTATAGTATATATATTTAAGCTAAACTCTTTGTACTTTTCACCAAATCTCCATCTCTATTTCTATCTCTATTTATACCTATATCTATATCTATTGAGAGAGAAATAGAGAGATAGGGAGGGAGAGAGAGTGAGACAGAGAGACAGAGACAGAGAGAGACACACACAGAGAGAGAGAGAGAGATACTTATTTCATATCCCTTAGATGGACATTTAGTAAAAGATTGGCTAAATTTTATGAAGTCTTCATTTTCACTTTTTTGGGGAAGAAACTCCATACTATTTTATAAAACAATTACAGGAATTTATACTACTATCAACACCATTAAAGATCCCATTTATCCATATCTCAGCAACATTTCCTATCATCTATTTTCTGATAATGTTATCTTTGTTTCTGTCGCTGTAGTTCTTGTTCTCAGACTTTTAGTTTTTGGGAAAGGGTCTTAGTATTTAGTTCAGCCTAGACTATGTATCTCAGGTTTGTCTCAAATTTGAAGCATTCTTGTCTCAGCCTCCCCAGTTCTGAGTTTATAGACAGGCACCACTATTTTTCTCGAGAATGAGCATAGTAATAGTGTTCATTTTTGACAAGAATGCTATGGCAAGAATATTGACCCCATGAATGATGAATAAATCTTGTAAGACAATGTATATGTCGACATTAGGTATGCTGCCTGGTAGACACAGTCTGAACATAACGCAGACTTGTGAGAATTGCTTTGATGCTTGAGTTGGAAGAGCATTCTAATCACAAAATTTGAGTACTTTTTTCACTTTTCATGATCATTCACACAGGAAAATAAATTCTGAAGCACCAAATAAATCATCTGAAGATCAGAGTTCTTGCTTGTGGTGTAACAATAGTAAAAGATGAAAAGGAGAGGAAGGACAGTTTTGTGTAACCCATATCAACTTATCCAAACCTCTTCAGTGAGATACAAAGAGAAGATCATTCCCTTTGGAAAAGCAGAAGGAACTAATCACTTTACTTTTTTATTTTTTTTTTTATTTTTTTTTATTTTTTTATTTTTTTATTTTTTTTTGCAGGGTCTCACTATGCATGCAACCCACATTCATAGTGATCTTCCTGCTTTTTGCCTCCCATG